>SJYV01010296.1:810822-867105 GCA_006410875.1 Neotragus pygmaeus | reverse complement strand
TTTTTTTTTGCCAGTGATATCCATTTGGAACCAGGAGGGAGATAAAGGAGAGAGTGATATTTCATAGTTCCGTTTTAAGTCTCTCATATAAGTCCTCTTGGTCAATCATGTGTGTGTTCCCATTCCAGCGGTGATAGGCGAGGAGAGCAGCATTGTAGCCTGCAATGGCACTCATTTCCATGGCACTTGCTGCAAACTCTATGCCGTTGAGGTAATAAAGTCGATCATGGAGTATGATGGAGGGGCATTTCTCTGGAGGCGTATAATGAGGGTATGCAAGCCATGACTGCTTCACAGCATAATCATAGGACACAAAGAGCTTTAAAATTTGTTCTTTAGTAAGTGGTGCTGCAGAAAAGATCTTCCAGACATGTGCTATATCTGCTTCTGGCTGAGGATTACTGTCTTCTTCTACAGGGGACACAAGCCCAATGCTGTTAATGAATAAATCAGGATTATCAGTGGTTAAGACTGTACCAAGATGAAACTCATTTAAGGCTCTAGAGCTAAAGACAGTGGAATTCAACTCCCCTTTAATTAAAGTTGTCACTAAAGGTTCGTAGTGTTGATGGAATTCCTCAATTGGAGGATCGAAGTTGAGAAAATTTATATTGGACATTTTCCGATTCAATGGAGTGGCCAGCAAGACGATGTCGTAGAAGTCTGAATGGGTCTCAGATCCCGTTTGGTAGACCACTTCATACACCTTTGAGGGATTTCCTAGAGGAAATAAAAAAGCATTTTTTTTTTAAGTGTTTCTAACATACTATATGTTATATCTTCTAAAAATAATTCTATACCTTAATAGTTTTTCCATAATTCTAAGAACTTAAACAAGTTTTATCCCTTAAGATAACTGGCCCCTGCATTTGTATTACACTGAGGCCAATTTTCTACTTGGAATGGAAATAAAACCTGTCAACGGGTACAAAATACGAAATGTTTACTTTTGAGGATGAAATTCTTTTTTAAATCCCAAAAGTCATGCCACTATGCTTGAGCACATGTGTATCTATTGCCACATGACACACAACACCTAACCTCCAATTTAAAATTTCATTTGGAACTGAGTGAGAGATGGAGAAACAGGTTTTTCTCCCTGAGCAATTATTTTCTGCAGGGGAAATTAGGAACAATAAAATAGGAGTTCAAGCTTACCTGTCTGCTTGGTCCTTGTTTTTTCCTCTATGGACATTACTAAGCCTGATACAAGATTGCTTCTGGAAGCCTGAAGGAGCCTTGAGCAAACAAGTCTATTGCCACCTTTTACTGCCCAAAGGCCAGGATCAGTACCGGACATTGACACTGCCCCTGTCGGCGGCAGGACAAGACGTGTTAATTCTGACTGTGTAAGGGGCCCACTCTCCCCTCCCGAGTAGCCGCATCCAGCTCCAACTCTAGACATTGCCAAATGACCCTCAGAGCAAAGTTTCCCCCAGGTGAGGACCACTCAACTAATAAAAACCAAAGACTCTGTTCCCATCAAAATGCTCATCTACACATGCACAGTTTTGCCAACATTTTCATTCTGTCTGAGGTTTCACAAAGGAAGGTGGCCATCTCCAAATCATGGCCTAAAGTAAGGAGCCACCAAAGCGTCAGGTAAACCGCACTGTCAACTCATGTCCGTTAACTATTCCAAGCCCTAACTTACCTACAAAGCCATTGATGTTTGTGGTTTGGCCATAATTTACCCTCATGACGGGAGTAATAATTTCATCAAGGAACTTCTCAGAGAAGCCTGCTTTCTGCAAGGTTTCAAGAAGTGACCGGTTAAATAATCCAAGATAGTCGTCCCCTCCTAGGGAATGCAGTAACTTTTCTACGCTACTGAAGGCATAGTCATGAGACTGGTAGCGGTAGATCCTTTTGAATAGAAGAGAAATGGACATTAAACACCAGACAGTGGAGAGGGTACACACAAAGAAGGAAAGGAGCATCCTAAGACTCCAAGTGGCTTTCCGGTTTCCTTCGGACGAGTCCCTACCGATCCTGTGAGATGCGTCTTCCCCAGGTATCCCAGAGGCTCCTGGCCTCCCTCTCCCTCTGTCTCCTCTGAAGGAAGTCCACTGTCCTTTGAATTCACTCTTCTGCATGAATATGGTCACTGGGATCACCTTTCAAAAAGTGGGTATGTCTGGTTCTCATTCGTCTTCCAGCACACTTAGACACGTCTAAGATTGAACTCTACCTTTCCACTAGGCGTGATCCTCTCCCCCTACCCCCAATTCCAACCAAAACAATGGGTTACGCCTAGCATTCTACACATCATCCTCATTTAGTTTTAAATTTAAACATTTAATTTTCCTTTCTCCTTCACCCACTGAAGAAGGGAAGCTTATCAATCTTCCTAACATCGCTCCTGTTATTTCTCATCTCCCTGATCTTAAGTGAAGCTTTATATTCAAACTGCTGCTGCTGCTGCTGCTGCTAAGTCGCTTCAGTCGTGTCGACTCTGCGCAACCCCATAGGCAGCCGCCCACCAGGCTCCCTGGTCCCTGGGATTCTCCAGGGAAGAACACTGGAATGGGTTGCCCATTTCCTTCTCCAATCCGTGAAAGTGAAATCGCTCAGTCGTGTCCGACTCCTAGCGACCCCATGGACTGCAGCCTACGAGGCTCCTCCGTCCATGGGATTTGCCAGGCAAGAGTACTGGAGTGGGCTGCCAATGCCTTCTCTGTTTATATTCAAACTACTAACATGAATAACTGATTTATCTGCCTCTAGTTTCTTTTTATATAATTTTTTAAATATTTGTTATGTGTTAAGAATATGGAGCATCAGTTTGAGCCAGACACTGTTCTAGATGCTGAGGATACAGAGGTCAATACAACACAGAAAGAAAAATTGCTGCCATAACAGAACTTTTGTTTTAAATGGGACAACAGGCAATAAAATAAACACAAGCAACAGGCAATAAAATAAACACAAGCAACTTACGTAACAGTTTGTGCTAAATTGCTTCAATTGTATCTGACTCTTTGGGATCCTACTGCCTGTAATCTTTCAGGTTCCTCTGTTGGTGGGATGGGATCCTATGGCCTGTAATCTTTCAGGTTCCTCTGTTGGTGGGATGGGATCCTATTGCCTGTAATCTTTCAGGTTCCTCTGTTGGTGGGATGGGATCCTACGGCCTGTAATCTTTCAGGTTCCTCTGTCAGTGGGATTCTCCAGGCAAGAGTAATGGAGTGGGTTGCTGTGCCCTACTCCAGGGGATATTCCTGGCCCAGGGATCGAACCCATGTCTCTTACATCTCCTGTACTGGCAGACAGGTTCTTTTATCAAGGAGAAAAGTAAACCAAAAGATTGGAAACACTTGGAGCTGGCAGAGAAGCAGAGAGATCCAGGAGAGCAGGAGGAGGCACAGACAGAAAAAAGTAGTGGAAGTGGGATGAAGGACTTCCAAAATGGAGTAAGGACCTTAGAAAAATCTGCCCCTACATAAAAGCAATGAGAACACTGGCAAACAATGCCAACATCAACTTTTTTGGAACTCTGGAAATAAACCAAACACTTGCTAAAATCCCAGGAATATTTAGATGGCTGACTGTAAGAACAAATCAGCCCTGTGGTATTTGAACTGTCCCTAAGCTCAATCCCATCTTGCTAGCAACAAGGTAGCCTTCAAAATCAGCAGCCTTGCAACCACAATACCTGGGAAACCAGCAAGCTGGCGGCCACAGGGGCAATAAGACACGTTTAGAGCATCCCCAAATTCCCATTGTCAGAGAAGTGCCACTATTTGCCTTATCAGGACTTGTTCTTTTTTGATTAAAATTTTTAAAGGATATACTCCATTTACAAAATTGGGAAAGGAGTTCATCAAGGCTGTAACTGTCACCCTGTTTATTTAACTTATATACACAGTACATCATGTGAAATGCTGGGCTGGATGAAGTTAAAGCTGGAATCAAGACTGCCAGGAGAAATATCAGTAACCTCAGATATGCAGAAGATACCACCTTAATGGCAGAAAGTGAAGAGGAACTAAAGAGCCTCTAGAGGAAGGTGAAAGAGGAGAGTGAAAAAACTGGCCTAAAACTCAACATTCAAAAAACTAAGATCATGGCATCTAGTCCCATCACTTCATGGCAAATTGATGGGGAAACAGTGAAAACAGTGACAGACTATTATTTTGGGCTCCAAAATCACTGCAGATGGTGACTGCAGTCATAAAACTACAACATGCTCTCTCTTTGGAAGAAAAGCTATGAAAAACTTCACATATTAAAAAGCAGAGACACCACTTTGCCAACAAAGGTCCACAGAGTCAAAGCTATGGTTTTTCTGGTAGTCACGTACGGATGGGAGGGTTGGACCATAAAGAAGACTGAGTGCCAAAGAACTGATGCTTTCGAACTATGGTGCTGGAGAAGACTCCTGAGAGCCCCTTGGACTGCAAGGAGATCTAACCAGTCTAGAAAAAGGAAATCAACCCGGAGTATTGTTTGGAAGCATTGATGCTGAAGCTGAAGCTCAAATACTTTGGCCACCTGATGCGAAGAGCTGACTCGGTGGAAAAGACCCTGATGCTGGGAAAGACTGAAGGCAGGAGGAGAAGCAGATGACAGAGGATGAGATGGCTGGGTGGCATTATTGACTCAATGGACATGAGTTTGAGCAAACTCCTAGAGAGAGTGAAGGATGGGGAAGCCTAGCATGCTGCAGTCCATGGGTTGCAAAGAGTTGGACATGACTGAGCAACTGGACAATTCCACGTACAATTACAAAATACTGGCTGCATTCCCCATGTTGCACAATACATCCTGCAGCCCATCTTACACCCAATACTTTATACTTTCTATGCCCACACCCCACATTGTCCTTCCCCCCTCACCACTGGTAACCACTAGTTTGTTCTCTGTACCTGTGTTTGTTCTCTGTATCTGTGAGTCTGCTTCTTTTTTGTTATAGCCACTAGTTTGCTGTATTTTTTAGACTGTTTATGTGTGCATGCTCAGTCATGTCCAACTCTTTGAGACCCTATGGACTATATCCCATCAGCCTCTCCTGTCCATGGGGTTATTCCAGCAAGAGTACTGGAACGGGTTGCCATTTCTTTCTCCAGGGAATCTTTCTGAACCAGGGAGCAAAACTGTGTCTCCTGCATTGGCAGGAGGATTCTTTATCACTGGGAAACCTTTTCTTTTTAGATTAGGGCTTGTCTTTTTTTTAACCTCACTCTATACAAAGAGCCCATCCTGAGCACATCTGTCAAAAACTTTTGTTGCCTGAGTTTGTGATACCAAGTGGGGCTAACAAGAGGCTTATCAGAAGATTTTAAAAATACTGGGGAATGAAAAACTCCAATTCGTTTCTAGGGACTTAGAAGGCCATGCCCATGTACAAGACTGTCACATGCCCAGGAAAGACCTGAGAAGGCCCTCGTCTGTCACCTTAGGCTGACCTTGAGGCTTTGAGCAAGCCAGAAGTAAAGGCTAGAGCTAAAAATCACCTGCCAGAGCACTGAAAGCAACCCTCATACACACACACTTAAGTAGTCAAACATGACACAGAATACCAACTTCCCAGAATTAGTTCCAGAGTCACTAACAAACAAACGGCAACAGTAACAAACCCCGGGGTGAGCGGATTTCTGANGACTTTGAGCAAGCCAGAAGTAAAGGCTAGAGCTAAAAATCACCTGCCAGAGCACTGAAAGCAATCCTCATACACACACACTTAAGTAGTCAAACATGACAAAGAATACCGACTTCTCAGAATTAGTTCCAGAGTCACTAACAAACAAACAGCCAACAGTAACAAACCCCGGGGTGAGCGGATTTCTGATGTCCAGAGTTACTATTCAATATTATTTTAAACGTCCAGTTTACAACAAAAAGCAACAGAAATCCTCCCTAAGAAAACCCAGACATTGGACCTGCCAGACAAAGGCTTTAAATCAGCAACTATAAATATGCTCAAAGAAGTAAAGGAAGCCATATCTAAAGAACTAAAGCACATATGAAAACAACATAGATTAGGGACTTCCCTGTGTTCCCAATGTAGGGGACACAAGTTCGATCCCTAGTTGGGGAACTAAGATCCTGCATGCCACACATCGTGGCCACAAACAAAGAAATGTAGATTAGAACAAACATAGAGTGCTAATAAAGAGAAATAAATAATATAAAATAAAAACAAACCATGGAGTTGAAAACAGTAGATAAAATTTAAAATGAAATGTAAGGGAAATGTAAGGGAATTCACAGTTCCTGACTCCTCTTTGGCAACCTCTGTGGCTCCTAAGCCTGGTTTTTGTGACACAGGTGCTACTACAGCATTTAACAACTGGACTGAGGGCAAGAGGAAAAGGGGCGAGAGAGGATGAGATGGTTCAATGGCATCACTGACTCAACAGACATGAGTCTGAGCAAACTCTGGGTTATAGTGAAGGACAGGGAAGCCTGGCATGCAGCAGTTCATGGGGTTGCAAATAGTCGGAAATGACTTAGTGACTGAACAACAACAGCATTAAACAGAAAGCAGACTGATTATATCCCTGGAACTGAGTCAAGACTCCCTGCTGAAGGCAAGGAAAAAGATTCCTGGGGAAGAGAAAACATGCAGGCAGAAGCGGTTTTGTAAGACCAGCAGTATTTCACTGTTTAGCAACTGGCACATGATGGCTCAATACTTGCCCTTTGTCCAACAGGGTATGATAGATATGATAAAAATTATCAAAATAAGATCTGCATGTTCTTATAGAAAGCAACAGAAATGTGTGGCCCTTTAAACAACATAACGGTCAGCACTCTATAATCAAGTATCAATGAAGACATTAAGCCTAGAGGCCCTAAGAGACCCACTGAAGAGAGGAGGCTGGAGCCGGGATCTCAGAGGCTCAGCCGTTCTGTGAAATCAAAACAGCTNCTTGACATGTAGAAAATTGATTCACGCAGGTGAGGCTGTATCTCAGGCCATGTGAACTTGATTTTCCTGTTGAGGATACAGCAACATGCCACCTTTCTCTAAAAAGTGACTGGCTCTACACAAATTCTATACGTTTTCCTAGTGAACTGCTTGTCTCTCTACTAGAATATATATTCTTTAAGGGCAGGGGTATGTTCTAGGTTCTGCATCTTCAAGACCGAGAATACTGCCTGGCACATACTAAGCACTCAATATTTGGTGAATGAATAAACAAATGAATGACTACTTTAGAACAACCTGCACTATAGCTGACCTTTCCAGTAACTGGAAAGATGTTCAAGGAATTGACCTCAGAATGATGCTTAAAAAGAAAGAAATCTCCAACTACTACAGGTTACAGAAACTAGAATATATATTTATCTTATTCAACTCTTACGAGCTGAATTTCTCCAAGATCTAAAACTGTAAACCAGCATAAAAGTTAGCACATGCCAACAACCTTAAAAAAAAAAAGTTTATATCATACATGTATATGTACAGTTGAGTCCCTTCGCTGTCTACCTGAAACTATCACAACATTGTTAAACGGCTATACCCCAAAAAGAAATAAAAAGATTTTTTAAAAAATAAGCTATAGTTTTCCAAGTCAGAATGGTTTTCCTTTTAATATTCTCTTGGCTGAGCCGTATAGCATGTGGTATCCTAATTCCCCAACCAGGGATCAAGTGTGCGCCCCCAGCATTGAAATGTGGAGTCTTAACCACTAGTCCACCAGGGAAGGCTCTAGATTGGTTATTTTATGTTATTTGTCTTACTTACCAAAAGAATGCATATTCATACATAAAGAACTTTTTGAAAATACAGAAAAACAAAGAGAAGGAAAAGAGGCACCTATATTCTCACTATGCAGGACAGTGTGGGAATATAATACCCTAATTTAAATCCTTGGGGCACAGAACTGATATGCTATTTCAGGCTGCTGGCTCACTGAAACATCATGTCACAGTTAAATAAAGCTCATTTAAGTTTTCTACAAGCTCTTGTACGTATCACCTCACCCATCTACACACAACACTAAAACAGTTCAGAGACTAAGAGGGAGGACTCTGGAACCAGACTGCCTGGGTCAGAACTCCAGCTCCACCAGTTACTAGGCAGGTGGACTTGCATGCCTATAGCCTCTCCATGCCTCCACCTTCCAGTAACCTACAAAAAGCAGCTAGTAACAGTACCCACCTCAGAGAGCTGTCGGAAGACATCAAGGAGTTAGTATGTGTAGAGTATTTAGAAGTGTCTGACACCATTAAATAAGCATTTGCAAAATGTTTTCAGAAGCAAAAATAAATGACCCTTTCACGTTCCAAGTGGATAAAAGCCCTGCATATCATATACAAAACATTTTTCCTAATGACCTTACAAATAAAATAGGGTTTGTGGTTAGGTAGAGAACTGTTCCAAAAAACTAATTCCTACAGATTATTTAATAAAAGGTCTTAGGTTAAATGGAAGAGAAAAAAATTACCTCATAAACTTGTCTAATATATCTTCTACCCACATGTGCATTCGGAGGGACTGAAATCCATAGTGCCAAATTAGTTTAATCATGTTAATTATAAACCAGCTGCTCTCCTCATATACCAGAGTCTCTCCATTATATACCCCCACTAGGCCACTAGGGCTCTGAACAGCAGAGAGACCTGCAAAAACAAAGAAAAGGTAGCTAAGTCAAAGGTTTCTGTACTGATCAAATGAGAGAAGGTAATCTGAAGCTATGGGGGACACTCTGAAATGAGTGAATCTGGGCTTCCCCCAGTTCTCAAGAAACATGTTAACAGAGCTCTATCTTTAGAACAGTGTGTGATACTCTAGACATCAGTTCAGTTCAGTTCAGTTCATCACACTGTCCAAAAGCAGATTTCCTTAAAGATAGGTTGGATGATCATGCAGCTATATCAAAATTAGAAACTGGCTATATTTAGTCTCAAAAGACTAAAAAAGGCAAAAGAAAAAGCCAAAGGACAGCTGAATTCATCTTAAAATCAGAAATGTCAGACATGACTTTTGCAGCATAAATTGCTCCTGGCACACACTTGCCCTTGTGGAGCGAAGAGGCCCTGGAAGCATCCACAGGAAATGTGGAAAGTAGCTAAGGAAAATAGGATTTCCATTCCTGTGCAAATCCTATTCTGTGTAACTCAGTACTTCTCCTAACTGGAAGGAGGCCAAAATTACACAATATTCCCTGAAGAGGGAGCCTGCAGAGGCCCCCCCAGGCTTCCCCCACAACCTGTCCAATACCTCTGCTGATCAGATGTCCCAAGTTCCAGGCACATGTTTGCCCCTACAGCAGAGTGACCTTAAGTTAGACACCTCAACTCTCATTTCCCCACCTGTAAAATGAGCACGCTAGGTTTTGCTAACTCAAACCACTCTTAGATTCTTTAACACAAATCCAGAATATATAAGAATCAACAACAGCAACCATCCCCAACCCACGCCTCCTGGCTGTAATTCCAGATAACTGAAGATATACTGTCGTGTCCCATTACAGCAGAGCAGCTCCTAAGGCAGTGCCAATTGCTAGCAGGAAAGTGAGGAAAGCAGTTTTACCAGCTTCACTGTGAAAGACAATTAATAAGGCAGAAAAGTTTCAGTTCCCTATCTGATAACAATATCCATGCACTTTGAAGTCTGCTTTGCTCTCAGACCAAATTACATACCCAGATCCTTGACAAAACGTTTCATGTGCAGATTTAAAGGATGGATGATAGAACCTCCTGACTCAAATTCTTGCCCCTGCACATTCAAGGTGGCCAGACGGCCTCCCACCTTTCCTTTTTCGAACACGTCAATCTTCACATCTTTCCCAAATTTCTGCCGCAGATAATAGGCTGCTGAAGTGCCACCAATTCCAGCTCCGATAACCGCTATGGTGGGGATAAAAAGGAACACGGTTTTTTCTCTTACCAGCTTCGCATGTTTGTTTTTTAAAGGCCGTAAATCAACAACCGACAATTTAGTGAAGCCTGGGGAGGTGGAGGCAAGGGACAGTTGCGGTGAAGACAGAAGGAACTCTAAATTTGGGCAGACACTGCCCCCAAACAACCGTAGAAGTAGATTGTTACATTCTTCCCCCCAGCCAGATGCCCCAAGCCTCTCACAGTCGGTTGCGGAGGCACCAAGTGGCCCGCACAAGCTCCTTTGTGCCCAATGCAAGGGAACAGAGGAGGTGGGGCCTTTACAGCACGCATTTTAAATAAAGTGGCCGCCATTTTTGCCTAATTTGTTCTGTCCCGTTAATAGCTTAATGATCCCAAAGAAAACGGGTTAAAAAGGAATAAACAAAAAAAAGCAAAACAAAATAAACAGGGAGCAAACTACCAAAACGAATCAAACTAAAACAGTGACTGTTTCCGCTGGGTAGTGGTCCTAGGTAAAGTACTTGTGCAAGCCAGGGGCCTCTGCAAGCCGGCCGACTTCAACAAAGCAGACCCTACCAGCCCACCACGGGAAGCACACGCGGTCAGCGCGGTCAGCCTGTTTGCGCTGCTAGGCGTGCTGTGCCGGCGTGTGCCTCTCATCCGCAGAGAGGAACTGGCCAGCCGCTCCCTGAGCAGCCAGAGGACCGGCCTCCGAACAAGTGCAGCAAGGGAAGGCCGCGGGAGGGGCCTTTGCTTCCTTGGAGGCCCAGGCCCCAGAGACAGGGGCTGCAGGGACGCCGGGCGCCCGCCTACGGACTGGTCTGGGTCGCCCCCACCCCCACTGCCCATTTCTCAAGTGGGNCTGTGCCGGCGTGTGCCTCTCATCCGCAGAGAGGAACTGGCCAGCCGCTCCCTGAGCAGCCAGAGGACCGGCCTCCGAACAAGTGCAGCAAGGGAAGGCCGCGGGAGGGGCCTTTGCTTCCTTGGAGGCCCAGGCCCCAGAGACAGGGGCTGCAGGGACGCCGGGCGCCCGCCTACGGACTGGTCTGGGTCGCCCCCACCCCCACTGCCCATTTCTCAAGTGGGCATGTCTCCACGCCCGAGAAAGGGCGTTCCCCGGGGCCCTGAAAGCGGTTCGGAGGCGCGAACCGGGAAGAGCACCACATTCGCAGCGGGCTGGTTCCGCGCGACCCAGCGGGCGCCCGGCCTGCAGCAGCCGGTAGTGACCTCCTGGCGCGGGGCGCACTCTCGCCACCTCCCCAGCGCGCCGCCTCTTCCTCGCCTACCGATCTTCTCCGGCGGGGCCAGCGGCTCGGCGCTTCCAGGGTACCACCCGCTGCACAGCAGCAACAGCCCCAGCCACAGCCGCAGAGTCGAGCACGCGAGCCCAGGAGCTGCGGGTTCCATGGCTCTCCCAGCGCTGCGGTCGGACTGAAGCGCCAGCCTGCCACCCGCATTTGAGTCTGCGCTCTCCGTCCGCCCGCCCCCTGGCTGGCCTCACCCCTCCAAGCCCCGCCCAGGCCCGCTCCCACCCTACCGCGACTTCTCAGCGCAGGCCCCCGACACCCCAGGGCCACACTTCCCTCCTGGAGTTCCCAACCGCGTGGTCTGGGTACTCCAAGCCGACCCTGCCCCATCCCCCGAAACTCACCCTGCTTCAGGGAGATACCAAAGGNGCCCAGGCCCGCTCCCACCCTACCGCGACTTCTCAGCGCAGGCCCCCGACACCCCAGGGCCACACTTCCCTCCTGGAGTTCCCAACCGCGTGGTCTGGGTACTCCAAGCCGACCCTGCCCCATCCCCCGAAACTCACCCTGCTTCAGGGAGATACCAAAGGCCCCAGAGGAGGCTGACCCCAGCTTTTAATTTCTTCAGCTGTGCCCTCTTCTGTCCCTACAATCGCTCTCGCTCAAACAATGGGCACAGCTCATCGCTGCCAAAAACAGACCAGTGGTGCAAGAAATACTTTACTGAGTGATTACTGGGTTCGGAACTGCTGGATATGGGATGAATGCGTAAATGGTACCGACAGTGACAGTGACAGTCGCTCAGTCGTCTCCGACTCGTTGCGACCGCATGGGCTGTAGCCTGCCAGGCTCCTCTAACCATGGGATTCTGCAGGCAAGAATACTGGAGTTCGTTGCCATTCCCTTCTCCAGGGGATCTTAAAAGGAAAAACGGGGGAGCCCAGGGATAGGATAGTTCAAAGTGAAAAGGAGTGGAAACATCGTGACAGACATGAAAAAATATAATGTATTGACCTCATATAATAGAACATTATGCAAGCATTACAAACATTGTAGGATTTATATCGTCCTAGTATTGTTAGGTGAGAAAAGCTGCTAACTGGGTGATGGGTGTTATATGATTCCATTTCTGTAATTAAAATACCCATCCCAGCCCAAAAAAAAAGGAAAAGAAAAGAAAAAAACTAGTACATGACCACGAAGAATAGTATGGATGGAAGGAAAACAAGCTGGATAAAAAGAAAGGTTAAACTTGGAGAAAGGAAGTAGAAAATCCACTACAAAAAAAAGGATTCATTTATTGGACATTTATTGAGTTCCTTCCAAGTGGCAGGCAGTGTTCCAGATACTTGAGAAAAACCAGTGGACAAAATAGTGTTTTTAAAAAATATTAATTATAATGACACAGACATTCTAGTGGAAGGAGATCGAAGACAACTAGAATAAACATACAAATGATGTAGCGTGGGGAAAGAGAAATGGGGAACGGCTTGCAATTTTAAATAGAGTGGTCAGATTAAGGCTTCATTGAGCAGAATGGCATTTGAGCAAAAGTAAATGGCTACCCACTCCAGGACGCTTGCCTGGAGAATTCCATGGACAGAGGAGCCTGACGGGCTACAGTCCATAGGGTCACAAAATGTCAGAAACAACTGAGTGACTAATACTTGCAGTAAGTGAGAAAGTGAGCTAAGGAAAGAAAGACCTTTCTAAGTAAGGGAAATGCCTGGCGTGTTCGTGGAACAGCCAGTGGAACACAGTACAAACAGAAATGGAGGCGTTAATGGAACAAGATGCAAGTCACACAAGAACTAAACACTACCTTGTAAGAATGAGCCTGGCTTCCCTTAAAGGGCCTATTTGAAAAAAATTCAAGGCTGCCAAAAAAATTTAGTATTGGTTCCAGGTAACAAATGAAGATAGAGAGCCCCTATCTTCTAGTCTTAGTGGAAGGACAGGAGACTAAATTTGATAAGGAACAGTTAACGAAAGCAATGATTTCACTTGCCTATGGCTGCTTCTCTATTTTTGTAATCTTTCACTTCCTTAACTCCACCAGGCCCATGCTAATTCCCCAACTTCCATCCCCTCATTCTCCTTTTAAAACATGAGATCATCTATGTACAAATCAAAGTTGATTTCTACAGTTCACACTGGACTTTTCCCTATTGCAATAGTATACTGTTGATTAAAATTTAAATACCGATAAGTGTCTGAGTTTGTATTCNGAAGGCAAGCACACATTCCTTGGAATGAAGGTAAGCAAACAGACTGTAACCTCAGTGATGCCCTCTGGAGTTACCCAATGCAGAAGCCCAGTATTACCTGATCTTTTGGAGGAAACAGCCTTACGGAGATCAAGGAAGTTGCTTTAAGCGGTGTTGATTCTAAGAGTGGTGTCTGTCAGGCCCACATTCTTTCTCTGGCCACGACCACCTTGCCTGTTGCTACTTTATGGACCAGCCTCCTTCAGAGAGGCCCTTCTTCCTTCTCCATCTACTTCTTTGAAAACCCACCAGGGCCTTTCCCAAGAAAGGGACAGCCCAGTGATTCCTGGGGCCTCCCCAAGAGGCCTAGGTCTGAGCTGTCCCTTCTTCGGCCTCGCAGTAGCCTGGTCTCCGCTGAAGATTTTCCCCTTCAGGAGGCCCAACTGCTGGCCACATTGTCAATTGCTAGCTGGTTACCATGGAAACAGGTCTCAAGAGGGATCTGCTTTTCTCCCTCCTTGAATGAGGAGTTAGAGGGCTTTGTGAGGGGCAACGCTTCCTGCTTCGTGGCCAGGAGAAGGACTGGCTTTGGGTGATGGGGCCTACACAGTTTGCCCAAGGACCCTACTCTTTGTCAGCACAAGATTGCCAATTTTTCATTCTGAGGGATGACTGTCCTTATTCGGAATACAAATCCTTTTTCCTTTTTGATGGTTGAAATGCCTTTTCTTTTATGAAATGATTATGATAGAAAGAATGGTTTAAACGATGTTGTTACTTGGTAAATAAAAAGTTTGTTAACATAGGCAACAATACGGATGAGTCTTAAATCCTTATGCTAAGTGATATAAGCCTTGCAAAAAGAAAAAGGAAAGAGTACCTGCTGTATGATTTCACTTACATAAAATTCTAGGAGGTGCAGGCTGATCTGTAATGACAGAGATCAGACCAGGGTACTGAGGTGGGAGGAGAGAGNTCTTGAAATATGATGCTGTGCAAGTGCTGCACTCAATGTGCCAGCAAATTTGGAAAACTCAGCAGTGGCCACGGGACTGGAAAAGGTCAGTTTTCATTCCAATCCCAAAGAAAGGCAATGCCAAAGAATGCTCAAGCTATTGCACAATTGCACTCATCTCACATGCTAGCAAAGTAATGCTCAAAATTCTCAGTATGTGA
Source organism: Neotragus pygmaeus (assembly GCA_006410875.1). Classification (NCBI taxonomy): domain Eukaryota; kingdom Metazoa; phylum Chordata; class Mammalia; order Artiodactyla; family Bovidae; genus Neotragus; species Neotragus pygmaeus. The sequence goes on along the minus strand of SJYV01010296.1, from coordinate 852,680 downwards.
CATAGTATGTAAACCCTGAACTTCCAGATGTTCAAGCTGGATTTAGAACACACAGAGCAACCAGAGATCAAATTGCCAGCATTAGTTGGATCATTGAAAAACCAAGAGAATTACAGAAGAACATCTGCTTCCTTGACTACACTAGAGCCTTTGACTTTGTTGATCACAACAAACTGTGGAAAATTCTTAAAGAAATGGGAGTACCAGACCACTTGACCTGCCTCTTGAGAAATCTGTATGCAGGTCAGGAAGCAACAGTTAGAACTGGACATGGAACAACAGACTGGTTCCAAATAGGAAAAGAAGTACGTCAAGGCTGTATATTGTTACCCTGCTTATTTAACTTACATGCAGAGTACATCATCAGAAATGCGGGGCTGGATGAAGCATAAGNGCACTGCACTCCTCCCCAGTGAAATAGTATATTACTGATGGCAGTAAAAATATAACTAGTGTATGGCTTTGTTCGTCTTTGACTCAAGTTGATAATACTACCACATCTCCAGGCTTTTTTCTTCATTGAAATTAACTCGAAGAAATTCATTTTCATATGTTCTTACTTCCACACGTCTCATTTCTTTCTTATTCTAAATAGTCTAAATAATATTTATTGCTTTAGGTAAGATAAGGAAATTCAGAGGCAATATGAGAAAAGATAAACATGTTTGATTACATAAAACATAAAGATTTTCAGATAGCAAGAAATAGAATTTTAAAAGTTAAAAAAAATACATGAGAATTAATACTTGCCTCTAAAATGACAGACAAGATGATAGTTTATATCACATACAAAGGGTTCCATACTCAATATAAATACAAACTAAGTACATAATTAAGTAAATCAAAAAAGATAAAGCAAGTGTCATTGGTCAAAACAGACATGGTGTTCGACTCCAGTAGTAGTTTAGAAGAATGCAACTGCAAATATGGAGAAACCAATTTGCATCAATCATATTAGGAAAAATTAATAAAAATAACATCTAACTGCAGAAAAAACAAGGCAGGATAGATATAGATCTCAGGTACTAACTATGTTGGTTGGAGTGTGAGTGACAAAACCTTTTAAAAACAATTATTTATTAAGATACATATAAAGATAACATTTAATTCATAAATCCCATGTTTGGAAATCTATTCANAAAACAAGGCAGGATAGATATAGATCTCAGGTACTAACTATGTTGGTTGGAGTGTGAGTGACAAAACCTTTTAAAAACAATTATTTATTAAGATACATATAAAGATAACATTTAATTCATAAATCCCATGTTTGGAAATCTATTCAAAAGAAATTAAAGAATCAGTCATAAGGATATATGTACCAGCATGCTTACTGCAACATTGCTTGAGGGCCAGGACCGGGGGGTAGGGAGGAGGAACAGGCATAAATACTAGCAGACATAAGGGAGAGATTCACTGCAACACAAAAATTAGGGGGAATTTTTTTAAATAATTTTATTTATTTGTTCTATTTATTTTTGGCTATGTTGAGTCTTCATTGCTGCATGGACTTTTCTCTAGTTGCTGCAAGTGAGGGCTACTTTCTAGTGGCAGTGTGTGAGCTTCTCACTGTAGTCACTTCTCTTGCTGTAGAGTGACTCTTGGGCTATAGAGCATGGGCTCAGCAGTTGCGGCACACAGGCTCAGTTGCTCTGTGGCACGTGGGATGTTTGCAGACCAGGGATTGAACCAGTGTCTCTGCACTAGCAGGTGGATTCTTTACCACTGAGCTACCAGGGAATGTCCAAAAATTGGAGGACATTTAACACCACACTCACATTAATGGACAGATCTCCAGACAGAAAATCAGTATGGAAACACTGGTCTTAAACAACATGGTAAATCAGTTGGATTTTATAATTATATTTTAAAAATTGTATTCAGAACAGCAGATACACATTCAAGTGCATTTGCATCATTCTCCAGGATAGATCACATAATAGGCCATAAAATAAAAGTTTACAACTTTGAATCATATCAAACATCTTTACCAACTACAACACAATGAGACTAGAAATCAATTACAAGGAGGAAATGGGCAGAAAATACAATACAAACACATGGAAGCAAAATAATATGCTACTGAACAAACAATGGATTACTACAGAAATCAAAGAGGAAATAAAAAAAATACCGGAATACACATGATAAAACAAAAATGCAATGACTCAAAAGCTATGGGATGTAAAAAAGTAGTTGTAAGAGATAATTATATAGCAACAGAAGCCTACCTCAAGAAACAAAAAAAATCTCTAATAAACAACCTATACTTACACCTAAGGAAACTAATAAAAGAACAAATAAATCTAAGGTTAGTAGAAGGAAAGAATTATAAACTCAGAGAAGAACTAACTAAGTAGAAACTAACATCTGGTTCATTGAAAAGAGAAAACAAAATTGACAAACCTTTAGCCAGACTCATCAAGAAAAATAAGAGAGAGGGACCAAATAAATAAAGTCAGAAATGAAAAAGGTGAGGATACAACTAATGCCATACAAATACAAAGGATCATGAAAATGTCTGAGTGCTAATCGCTTCAGTCGTGTCCAACTCCTTGTGAAACTATGGACTGTAGCCCACCAGGCTCCTCTGCCCATATGATTCTCCATGCAAGAATGCTGGAGTGGGTTGCCACGCCCTCCTCTAGGGGATAGTCTCCACCCAGGGATTGAACCCACATCTCTTATGTCTCCTGCATTGGCAGGCAGGTTCTTTACCACTAGCGCCACCTGGGAAGCCTTCATAAGAGAGTGCTAGGAACAGTTATATGCCAGTTAAGCAGCAACCTAGACGAAACTGACAAATTCCTAGGAATGTATAATATCCCAAGACTGAATCAGGAGGAAATAGAAAATATGAAAAACAGAAAATACACACAAACCAATTATCAGTAATGAAACTGAAACAGTAATAGAAAAACTCCCAACAAATAAAAGTCCAGGACCAGGTAACTTCACAAGTGAATTCTACCAAACATTTAGAGAACAGTTAACACCTTTTAAAACATTTTTAATTTTTAAAAAACTATTCTAAAAAACTGTAGAGGAAAGGAGTGCTTCCAAATACATGTCAAGACCTGTATCACTCTGAAAACAAAACACACAAAGATACCACACCAAAGAGTATAGGCCAATACCACTTATGAACACAGAGGCAAAAATGCTCAAGAAAATATGACCAAACTGAATTCAACAATTACATTAAAATATCATACAGCATGATCAAGAATTTATCCCAGGGATGCAAGGATGGCTCAGTATTCAAAAATTAATCTATTACACACTATGTTAACAAATTGAAGAATAAAAATCATATGATCATCTTGAAAGATACAGGAAAAGTTTTTGACAATATTCAACATGCATTTAGAATTAAAAATCCCAACAAACTGTGTACAGAGAAAATAAAATTCAACACAATAAGGGCCATATATGACAAGCCCGCAGTTAATATCACACACAACAGTGAACAGCTGAAAGCATTTCTTCTGCAATCGGGAACAAGGAAATTGCTCTTGCCACTTTTATCCAACATATTAGTGGAGGTTACCCCAATCAGACAAAAAAAGAGATAAAAAGAATCCAAACTGGATAGGAAAATGTAAAATTATCACTATTAGATAACNTCACACACAACAGTGAACAGCTGAAAGCATTTCTTCTGCAATCGGGAACAAGGAAATTGCTCTTGCCACTTTTATCCAACATATTAGTGGAGGTTACCCCAATCAGACAAAAAAAGAGATAAAAAGAATCCAAACTGGATAGGAAAATGTAAAATTATCACTATTAGATAACACAACACCATATACATAGAAAATCCTAAAGAAACTACTAAAGAGTATGAATTTAATATAGAGACATATGTTGAACTTCTATTACTAACAACAAATTATTAAAAGAAATTAAGGGGAAATCCCACTTACAATCACATTAAAAAGAATAAAATACCTAAAAAAAAGTCTAAATAAGGAGGTAAAAGATCTGCACTCAGAAAATTATATGAAACTGATGAAAAAAATTACAGACAACATGAACAGATGAAAAGATATACCATGCTAATGAATGGAACAATTTCATATTGTTAAAATGACTGTACTACCCAAGACAATCTATAGAATCAATACATTGCCTATCAAAGTACCAATAGAATTTTTCACAGAACTTGGATATAATTTTTAAATTTATATGGAAACATAAAACATCCTGAATAGCAAAAAAAAAAAAATCTTAAGGAACAGAATTTTAGGTGTCATGCACCTTGACTTCAGATTATACTACAAAGCCACATTAATGAAAACAGTATAGTAATGACATACACACACACACAAAATACATAGCTCAATGGAACAGAATGAAGAGTCCAGAAATGAACCCACCCACATGGGCTATTAAATGATGACAAAGGAGGCTAGAATACACAGTGGGGGAGAGACAACCTCTTCAATAAATGACGATGAGAAAACTGAACAGTGACATGCAAAAATTCAAACTGGTCTACTCTCTCACCCCATACAAAAAAATAAATACAAAATGAATTAAAGACATAAATGTTAAGACCTGAACCATAAAACTTCCAGAAGAAATCATAGGCAGTAAGTCTTTAATATCTGTCTTAACAATATTTTTTATATGTCTCCTCATGCAAGGGGAAAAAAAGCAAAAATAAACAAATGGGACTACCTTGAAGTTAGAACTTTTGTACAGTGAAGTAAACTGACAACAAAACAAAAATGCTACCTACTGAATCAGAGAAGACAGTTGCAAATGCTATATCCAACAAGGGGTTAATATCCAAAATATATAAAGAACATATATAATTCAACATTAAAAAATAATGGGCAGAGGCTCTGAACAGACATTTTTCCAAGTTAAGGCATACAGATGGCCAACAGGCACATGAAAAGGGGTCAACTTTGCTAATCATTAAAGAAACAAATCAAAACCACCATGCAATCACCTTACACCTGTCAGATTGGCTATTTTTAAAAAGACAACAAATAAGTGTTGACAATAACAGGCATGGAAAAAAGGTAAAAAAGGAAATCGTCTGGAACCATTGGTACGTGTTAAGTTGCTTCAATTGTGTCCGACTCTGTGACCCTATGGACTGTAGCCCACCAGGTTCCTCTGTCCATGGGATTCTCTAGGCTAGAATACTGGAGTGGGTTGCCATTTCCTCCTTCAGGAGATCTTCTCGACCCAGGGATTGAACCCACTTCTCTTACCCCTCCTGAATTGGCAGGAGGGTTCTTCAGCACTAGTGCCACCTGAGAAGCCTGGTACTATTGGTAGGAATGTCAATTGGTATAGTCACTGTGGAAAACAGTATGGAGAGTCCTCAAAAAATTAAAATAGAATTGCCAAAGAATCCAGCAATTCCATTACTGGTTATTTATCCCCCCAAAATGAATACATTAATTAGAAAATATGTATGCACTAAGTTCATTGCATCATTATTTATCAGCCAAGATATGGAAGCAAGCAAAGATTAAAAAGATATATATTCACACAATAGAATATTATTCAGGTCAGAGTTTAAGTTTGATAAGCACCAGTTAAAGAAAACAGAATTAGACTAATCCCTGCTTCTCAATTTTTATAATCTTACATTTCCCTGACTCTACTATGCCCCTATTCATCTCCCTCCCTATTTCTTCATTCTCCTTTTAAATCAAAGTATCACCTCTGTACAAGTCAAACCTGATTTGTACAGTTCACATTGGACTTTTCCCTACAGCAACAGCATATTGCTGACTAAAATTTAAACATTAACTTGAGTCTGGCATTGTTTATCAATGACAGCCCTCAAGTCAATAATCCAACACTGCTTCATAGGCTTTTTGGTTTTGGTTTGATTTTTGTTTTGTTTTTGTCTTTGAAACTACCTTGAAAGAATTTCATTTCACAACTTCTAATTTCCACACATCTGATTTTCTTCTTATTCTAAATAGTCCAAATGACATTTATTCTGTCTTAGGAATAAAAGGAAATTCTGAGGCAATATGAGAACACATTTGATTACATAAAACATAAACATTTTCAGATGGCAAGAGATAAAATTTTTTAAGTTAAAAAATGCATGAGAATGAATATTTGCATCAAAATGGCAGCTGAAGGGACCCCTGGTGATCCAGTGGTTAAGAATCTGCCTTGCAGTGCGTGGGGTGCAGGTTTGATCCCTGGCTGGGTAACTAAGACCCCACATGCCATGGAGCAACTAAAGGCCCATGCACCACAACCATGAGTCTGCACACTCCAGAGCCCACACGCCACAACTAGAGAGCCTGTGTGCCACAACTAGAGAATCCGTGTGCTGCAATGCAAGATCCCACATGATGCAATGAGTATCGTGCATACCACTCCTAAGAACCAACACAGCCAAATAAATAAATAAATAAATATTTTTAAATGACAGATGAGATTGTAGTTTATATCACAAACATACAAAGAACTCTCCAAACGGATAAGAAGGGTTAAACAACTCAATATAAATACAGACTAAATACATGAGTAGGGAAATCACAGAAGAAAGAGCAAGTACCACTGAGCGAAAAAAAAAAAGACCCACACATGAATGGATGATAACTCTAATAGCACTTTGCTACTGCTAAGTCACTTCAGTCGTGTCCAACTCTGTGCGACCCCACAGATGGCAGCCCACCAGGCTCCCCTGTCCCTGGGATTCCCCAGGCAAGAACACCACCAGAGTGGGTTGCCATTTCCTTCTCCAATGCATGAAAGTGAAAAGTGAAAGTGAAGTCACTCAGTCGTGTCCGACTCTTCACAACTCCATGGACTGTAACCCACCAAGCCCTTCCGTCCATGGGATTTTCCAGGCAAGAGTACTGTAGTGGGGTGCCATTGCCTTCTCCAATAGCACTTTAGACAAAAGCAAATTCAAACAAGAGATACTAGTTTTAATCATTTATATTGGCAAAAATTAATGATAAGAACATCTCAATACAAGAAAAACTGAGGTGGACTGGGTAGGGTTTTCAGATACTAACTATTGGTGTTATGGATGACTATAACTTTTAAAAGACAATTATTTAGTAAGATATATATAGAGAGAGATACCATTTAATTCAGAAATCTCACATCCAGTAATTTACTCAACAGAATTTAAAGAATAAGTCTTAAGGATATATGTTCCAGGATTCTTAATGCAACAGTGATTTGGAAGATGTATAATTCAAACAGATATAAAGGGGGAAATTGACCAAAACACAGAAATATTGGAGAATATAACACCACATTCACATCAATGGACAGATCTTCCAGACAAAAAACTGATAAGGAAACACTGGTCTTAAATGACACAGCAGACCAGTTGGACTTAATAAATAAAAAAAAGAAAATTGCATTCAATAACAGAACATGCATTCTTTTCAAGTGCAAGACAGGTAACATGATAGGTCACAAAAGAAGTCTCAGTAAAATTTAAAAGACTGAAATCATGTCAAATGCCTTTTACAACCACAACACCATGAGACTAGAAATCAACAACAATGGAGAAACATGCCAAAAAAACTTCACAATACACACATGTGGAGGCTAAACAATACGCTACTCAAAGACTAAAGAAATCAAAGAGGAAATAAAAAAACACCTGAAGAAAAATGAAAAAACAAAAACACAATGACCCAAAAGCTATGGGATGCAGCAAAAGCAATTTAAGAGGTAAGTTTACAGCAACAGAAATCCACCTCAAGAAACAAGAAAAACCTCTAATAAACAACCTAATCTTACACCTAAGGGAACTACTAAAACAACAAACAAATTCAAAGCCAGTAGAAGCAAAGAATCATACATTTACAGAGCAGAATTAATTAAAAAGAAAACAATAGAAAATACCAGTAAAAACTAAGAGCTGGTTCATTGAAAAGATAAAACAAAACTGACAAACTTTTAGTCAGATTCATCAACAGAAAGAAGAGAAAGGGATCAAATAAATAAAGTCAGAAATGAAAAAGGACAGGATATAACCAATACCATAGAAATGTAGATGATCATTTGAAAGTACTATTAACAACTATATGCCAATTAAACAGACAACCTAGAAGAAACTGACAAATTCCTAGGAATGTGCAATACCCTAGGACTAAATTAGGAAGAAATAGAAAATATGAGCAAACAAATTACCAGCAATGAAATTGAATCAGTAATAGAAAAACTCCCAACAAACACAAGTCCAGGACTACACAGTTTCACAGATGAATTCTACCAAACAGGCAACAGTTAATACTTAGCCTTCTCAAGCTACTCCAAAAAATTGTGGAGGAAAGAATGAATCCAATTTTATTCTACAAGGCCAAGAGATAAGAAGCCAGAGAAAGATATCACAAAAAAAAAAAAAGAAAATTACATACAAAACAAAAAGAAAGAAAATTATAAGCAAAAAAAGAAATTAAAATTATAAGAAAATTATAATTATAAAATTAAAATTATATCACTGATGAACATAAAAATGTTCAATGAAATATCAGCAAACCAAATTTCAACAATATATTAAAAGGACCATACATCTTGATCAAGTGGGCTTTATCCCACAGATGGAAGCAAGGTTTAATACCTGATAATCAATCATAGGATATACCACATTAATTTAAAAAAATAGAAATGATAATCTTATAGATGGAGAAATATCTTTTTACAAAATTGAACATTTATTTATGATTAAATCTCTCAACAATGCATGCTTAGAGGAAACATACATCAGCATAATAAAGGCCATATATGACAAACCCAAAGCTAACATCATAGTCAATGGTAAAAAGCTGAAAGCATTTCCTCTAAGATCAAGAATAAGATAAGAATGAACACTCTTGCCACACTTATTGAGAGTAATACTGGGACTCCTAGGCACAGCAATTAGTAAGAAAGAGAAATAAAATAAATACAAATTGGAAATGAAGAAGTAAAATTGTCACTGTTAGCAAATGACATGATACCATACACTGACCATCCTAAAGACAATACCAGAAAACTACTAGAACTCATCAAAGAATTCAGTAAAGTTGCAGGATCCAAAATTAATATAGAGAAATATGTTGCATTTCTAAGACCTAACAACAAACTACTAGAAAGGGAAGTTAAGAAAACAATCCCATTTACAGTTTCATAAAAAAGAATAAGATATCTAAGAATAAATCTAAATAAGAGGGTAAAAGACCTGTACTTGAAAAATTATAAGACAATGAAGAAAGAAATTGAAAATGACACAAACGGATGGAAAGACATATTATGTTCAATGGTTGGAAGGTTTCATACTGTTAAAATGACCATACTACCCATGGCAATTTATGAATTCACAGTAATCCATATCAAAGTGCCAGTGTCATTTTTCACAAAACTAAAACAAATAACTTAAAAATCTGGATTGAAACACAAATGACTCCAAAGAGCCAAACCAGTCTAGAGAAAGAAGAACAGAGCTGCAGGTATCATGCTCCTTGCTACAAAGCCACAGGAATGAAAACAGTATGGTACTGGCACACAAAAAACAGACACATAGATCAATGGAACAAAATAGAGAACCCGGAAATGAACCCACACTTATATGGGCAATTAATCTATGACAAAGGAAGCAAGTATACACAATAGGGGAAAAGCAGCCTCTTCAATAAATGGTTTTGGGAAAACTGGACAGCTACATGCAAAAAAATCAAATGCAACTACTCTCTAATACCACGCATAAAAATAAATTCAGAATGGATTAAAGACTAAATGTAAGACTTGAACCATAAACCCTAAACCAGAGGAAAACATAAGCAGTAAGTTCTTTGCCATCAGTCTTAGCAGTATTTTTTTGGATATGTCTCCTCAGGCAAGGGAAATAAAGGCAAATATAAACAAATGAGACTATATCAAGTTACAAACTTTTGCATGTGAAAGAAAGTATCGATAAAATGAAAAGGTCATCAACTGAATGAGAGAACATATTTGCAAATGATATATTCAATAAGAGGTTAATATCCAAAATATACAAAGAACATAGACAACTCAACATTTAAAAAAAATTTCATAATAGGTAGAGGCTCTGAACAGACATTTTTCCGAAGACATACAGATGACCAACAAATACATGAAGGGGGTCAACTTTACCAACCATTTGAAAATGCAAATCAAAACCACAATGAAATATCTCCTCACACCTGTCAGATGGCAATTATAAAAAAGACAACAAATCACAAATGTTGGCATGGATGTAAAGAAATAGGAATCCTTGTACAGTAGCAGTGAGAATGTAAATTGATGCAGTCACTGTGGAAAACACTACAGAAACTCCTCACAAAATTAAAACAGAACTACTTGGACCCAGCAATCCAATTCTAGATATTAATCTAAAGAAAATTAAAATATTAATTAGAAAACATGTATGAACCCCTATGATCATTACAGTATATTTATAGTAACCAAGATACAGAAGCAACCTAAATGTCTATCAATAGATGAATGGATAAAGAAGATGTGGTATAAATAATGGAATATTTCTCAGCCACAAAAAAAGGATGAAATCTTGTCATCTGCAACAATACAGAGGGACCTCAAAGATATTATGCAACGTGATATAAGCCAGACAGAGAAAAACAAATACTGTATGATTTCACTTATACGTGGGATCTAAAAACAAAACAAGGAATTCCCTGGTGATCCAGTGGTTAGGATTCCACAGTCTCACTGCTGAGGACCTGGGTTCAATCCCTAGTCAGGGAACTAACACCCCACAAGTCATGCAGCAGCCTAAATAAATAAATATAATTTAAAAAAAAATAAAAGCCAAAACAAAGGAACAAGCATAACAAAACAGAAACAGTATCATATATACAGACAGTTAACAAGTGGTTGTCATTGGGGAGGGACTGGGGAGAGGAAAGAAATACGTGAGGGCAATTAAGAAGGTATACACTTGCAGCTGCGAAATCAATGAGTAACAGGCATGAAACACACAGTGTGGGGATTACAGTCAAACTATGTGGTATCTTTGTACATTGACTTATGACTAGAATTATTCTGGTGACTATTTGTTAATGTTTGGAAATATTGAGTCACTATGTTATACAGGCGCAGGAGGGCCTAGAGGAGCTACCCACGTTGAAGGTCAGGAACGGTGGCAGTAGGGAGATACCCCTCGTTCAAGGTAAGGAGCAGCGGCTGTGCTTTGCTGGAGCAGCNTCTTAGAAAAAGAGATCAGATTTTTGGTACCAGAGGTGGATACGGAGAGGGAATACTGGATGCACTCAGTAGTTAAGTATGACCATCCAGTTACAAAATAAATAAGTAGTAGGAATATAATGTGCTACATGATAGATATAATTAACACTGCTCTATGTTATATATGAAAGTTGTTAAGAGGATAGATTCTGAGTTCTGGACACAAGGAAATACATATATTCTTCTGTTTCTTTAACTTTTTGTCTATATGAGATGATGGATGTTTCGTAAATTTACTATGATCATTACCTCATAGTGTATGTAAGTCAAATCACTATGTTGTATACCTTAAATTTACACAGTGCTCTAAGTCAATTGTGTCTTTAAGAAAAAAATGAAAAAAAAAATGCGAACAAAACACGAACATAGTTACTAACAGCTCAAAGCTGCATCTTGGGATGACCCTAGTGTCCTTTTTAGTCCCTGAGAAAACACAAAGCTGCCAAAAGAAATTACTGTTTGTGGGAACTTCCCTGGTAATCTAGGGTTAAGAATCTGCCTTGCAATGCAGGGGATATCGGTTCAATCCCTGGTCAGGGAACTCAGATCCCACACGCCCAGGAGCAACTAAGCTAGTGCACTACAACTACTGAGCCCATGCACTATAACTGGCGAGTCCATGTGCCTCAACAAAAGATCCTTCATAATGCAATGACCATATCACATGCCACAACCAAGACCCCACACAGCCAAATAAATAAATATATTTTTAAAAAAGAAATGAGTGTTTGTTCCAGCAAACACGTTGAGTATGTGCATGCCTGCTGTCGCTAAGTCATATCTGACTATTTGCAACCCCCTCGACTGTAGCTCATCCAGCTCCTCTGTCTGTGGGATTCTCTAGGCAAGAATATTGGAGTGGGTTGCCACTTCCTCCTCCAGGGGGTCTTCCTGACCAAGGGATCAAATCCGCATCTCCTGCATTGATAGGCAGATTCTTTATCACTGAGCAACTTGAGTTATAGAGCCCCTATCTTCTAGCCTCTTGGGAATGGTATGAGTCTAACTATGATAAGCAAAAGTTAAGGAAACCCTGTGAGTTTCACTTGAATTAATCCTTGCTTCTCATTTTCCAAAACTTTACTTCCTTGACTCTACTGAGCTCCTAATCATTCCACTCCCTATATCCTCTGTGCCTTTCTAAAAGAGCAGATCATCTCTGAACAAACTGAAGTGAAATGAAAGTCGCTCAGTTGTGTCCAACTCTTTGCAACCCCATGGACTATACAGTCCATGAAATTCTCCAGGCCAGAATGCTGGAGTGGGTAGCCTTTCCCTCCTCCAGGGGATCTTCCCAACCCAAGTGTTGAACCCAGGTCTCCTGCATTGCAGGGGGATTCTTTACCAGCTGAGCTACAGTGGAAGCTCAAGAATACAGGAATAGGGCACAACCTGAGCTATCAGGGAAGCCCCTGTACAAACTGAAATTGATTTCAATTCACATTGGAATTTCTGTATTGCGATAGTATATTACTGATATAAATTTAAACTCAATTAGTGTCCACATTGTATTCAAACTGAACCTTCCCCTATTACGATAGTATATTATTGACTACAATTTAAATTTTAAATATTGTCCAACTTTTTTTTACCTTTGACAACACTGAAACTTATAACTGCCAAAGCTCCATGTTTCTTTCTTTCAAACCACCTTGAAGAAATTCATTTTCTACCTTCTCATTTCCCCATAGCTCGTTTCTTTCTTATTCTAAGTAGACTAAATGATTACTTACGCTGTCTTAGCGTGTTGCAGCCTGGCGGGGCATAGACCAGGACCTGCCCCATGACTCAAGGGTGTGGCAAACTGTGCCCTCCTGATTGTCCTAGCAAGCATACTGAAGGGACATTTTTGGGGCGGGACATGCTCTCTGCTCCACTTCACTGCCTACCACTGCATCCGTCCTCAGGGAAACAAAACAAGATATTCCTGATCAACAGCAGAGCCTCGATAATCAAACTCCCCAGGATAGCCATTCCCTAATGATCTCACGTGACTTCTGGTAATAAAAGTGCGGGCCGGAAGGAGCCATTCTGTCTTCCTGCCATGGAGAGCAGGAAGGCCCCGACTCCCGGATCGCCAAATTATACGTGTCTGTCCTTTCATTGCGCTCGCCCCTGTTTCAGGTCTTTCTCACCTGCTGGGCTGGATGCGGCAACAAAACAGAAAGTTCAGAAGCAATATGAAAGATAAACACATTTGATTCCATAAAACTTAAACATTCTCAGATAGCTAGAGATAGAATTTTTTAAGTTTTTAAAAAGATATAAGAAAAAACCTGTCACTAACGTGACAGGCAAGATTGTAGTTTATATCAGAAATATATACAGAGCTCTACATATGGATAGAAAGAGGTAAACAACTCAATATAAATACATTAGGTATATAAAAGGTAAATCAAAAAAGAGAAAGCAAGTACCATTGGTCAAAAAAACACACATGANTCACTAACGTGACAGGCAAGATTGTAGTTCATATCAGAAATATACACAGAGCTCTACATATGGATAGAAAGAGGTAAACAACTCAATATAAATGCATTAGGTATATAAAAGGCAAATCAAAAAAGAGAAAGCAAGTACCATTGGTCAAAAAAACACACATGAAGAGATGCTAAACTGCAGCAGCAATTTGAAAGTGAAACTCACTCAGTCATGTCCGACTCTTTGTGACCCCATGGACTATACAGTCCATGGCATTCTCCAGGCCAGAATACTGGAGTGGGTAGCCTTTCCCTTCTCCAAGGGATCTTCCCAAGCCAGGGATCGAACCTAGGTCTCCCACATTGCAGGCAGATTCTTTACCAGCTGAGCCACAAGGGAAGCCCAAGGGAAGTAATACTTTAGATGAATGCAAATTCAAACAGGGAGATACAAGTTTTAATTGATCATATTAGCAAAAATTAAGACTAAAAACAATTTAATGCAGAAGAAAATGAGATGAAATAGTTGATGATCTCAGGAACTGACTTTGTTCATGTGGACGTGAATGAATAAAACCTTTTAAAAACATTAGTTATTAAGATATGTAGAGAGATACCACATATTTCAAAAATCCCAAATTTTTTAAAAATTTCCAAATAGGAAATCTATTCTATAGAGATAAAAGAGCTAGTTACAAGCATATATATACTAGGATGCTTATTGCAACATTATTTGTAGTATAGGGGGAAAAACAGGTATAAAATAATAACAGACCTAAGGAAGAAATTGACTGAAATGCAATAATAGTAGTGATGTTAACATCCCACTCACCAGGACTTCCCTCATAGTCCAGTGGTTAAGACTTTCACTGCTGAGGGCCCAGACAACAAATAATAACTGTTGGTGAGGATGCAGAAGAAAGGAAACCCTTGTACACTGTAGGTGGGTATGTAACCTGGTGCAGCCACTATGGTAAACCATTTGGATAGTTAAAAAAAAAAACCCACCAGCTGTGCAACATGCCCCCCCCCAAAAAAAATTACAACAGAACTACTGTACAATTCAACTGCTTCACTTCTATTTACAAGAAAAAAAAAATTCAAAAAGATATGTACACCTTCATGCTCACTGCAGGATTATTTACAAACAGCCACGATATGGAAGCATCTTAAGTGCCCATCAATAGATGAATGGATTTAGAAGAAATACTGTATGATTTCACATATGTGTGAAATCTAAAAAACAAAACAAATGAATAAACATAACAAAACAGAAACAGTTGTAGATACAGAGAATGACCAGGTAGTTAGTTGTCAGAGGTGGAGGTCATGGGCAGGAGTGAAATAGAAGAGTGAGATTAACAGGTATAAAAACAATAATAATAATTAAAAAAAAAAAAAACAGCGGACCTTGAATGTATGTCAGTGAATGCTATTTATGGTCATTTATTCAATTTGCCATTGCATAAATTGTGGCATATTCTATGAATTCTTTGCAGCTGCCTTCTCAGTACTCTGCAGGTATCCCAATGAGTTCTCATTCTGAGATCCTACTGTTTGTTTTTAAATATTTACTTATTTTGCTGTATCGGGTCTTCATCGCTGCATGCAGGAACTTTTAGTTGCAGCCTGTAAACTCAATTGCAGCATGTAGTATCTAGTTCCCTGACCAGGCATCAAACCCAGGACCACTGCATTGGGAGCACAAAGTCTTAGCCACTGAACCACCAGGGAAGCCCCAAATCGTATCAAATGATGACCTGAAGATTTTATTCTCAGAGACTTAAGGGGCACTGGTACGTTTCTTAGGCAGGGACATAGTGGGATCTGAGTGGGGTGCTCCGGGAAACATAGGTGGCCATGTTTTTGTTCGGTTCAGCTCAGTTCAGTCGCTCAGTCGTGTCCGACTCTGCAACTCCATGAATCGCAGCACGCCAGGCCTCCCTGTCCATCACCAACTCCCGGAGTTTTTGTTAAATCTGGCTTAACTGAAAAACAAGTAGATACATGGTCTGAACAAACTGCTCGTGAAATGAAAGGTTGAATTATTCTGCTCTGAAGAAAAGGGACATTTGCTCCTTCTGGCCACAAGGTGTCCTCAGGCAACTGAGAACCTAGTGGAAGCGTCTGAAGATCAATCCTTCCAACGTGGACCAGTCTCACAGGGAATCCCAGCGCAACCATTAAGGAAATGCTGCTCTTCCTGAGACGCACGATGTAAAGACTGATCATCTAGTGCCCTGAGCACCCAAAGCAGTTTTAAACTACCAGAGGGAAAAACAGAGACACGTCGAAGTCAAAAATCCAAGGTTAACTCTTTGGGGAGCTTAAACTCAGAAACAGTACACATCTGATCCACCACACTCTTCTCAGAAAATTGTTCAAATTGTATCTGAGTTGAGGTACCAAATTAGTAACAGGAAATTGTTCCTCGAAAGCCTAACACCTCGCTGACAGGCACCTATGGGAACCCCAGTAGGGCTTATGTACAACACTTAGGGATAGGGAAGTCTGGTGTACTGCAGTCCATGGGGTCGTAGAGTCAGACACGACTGAGCAACTGAACTGAACTATGGATAAAATACTTGCAAATGCATATTTGGGAACTGAAGAACGTTGTGTCCCCAAAATGACTAAGATGGGGCTCTTCTCACCTTTCCAGGCTGGCTTTGCACATGCAGTTACATAATGCCAGCTTGATCAACATCTTTTCAGAATTCAGACCCTAAGGGAACAAATTCTTCTAGAAGGAACTTGCTTTTCTCTCCCTAAGCCTTGAGATGTAAATTTTCTACCAGGGCTCTCTGGAAGGCTTACCTTACTCCTATCTAAACCATCTGCAATTCCTGAAACTAAGTAGAAAAAAACGGAAAAGAGGCCTTTTAAACTCACGCAAATAAAATTAACTACTCCAATTGTTGGGGCTTCCCAGATGGCATAGTGGTGATGAACCTGCCTGCCAATGCAGGAGACAAAAGAGATGTGGGTTTGATCCCTGGGTCAGGAAGATCTCCTGAAGGAGGGCATGGCAACCCAGTTCAGTATTCTTGCCTGGAGAATCCCATGGACAGAGGAGCCTGGAACGGTTGCACAGAATCAGACACGATTGAAGCAATTTAGCATGCAAGCACTCCAATTGCTATTTACAAACTAGTGAGTTTATATTGTAATGCCTGATTCATAACTAGATTTGAAAATGAAGTCATGAAATCTCTGGTTGTGTCTGTCTAAATGTGTGTGTGTGCTCAGTCGCATCTGACTCTGCAATACTGGAGTGGGTTGTCACTTCCTCCTCCAGGAAAGGATCAAATCCGTGTCTCCTGTGGCTCCTACATTGGCAGGTTGATTTTCCACCACTGAGCCACCTGGGAAGTCCTGTATGTGTGTAAGTTACGGATATGATATACCTTTACTGTGAATGACTACCAAAATTAACTTGTAAATTAACTGTATTTAATTGGCTTAAAGATTGCAGACAGACGCTTTAACCTCTGAGCCACCAGGTAAGTTAAAGAAAATTAAACTCTTACGTAAATACTCAGAAATAAAAAAGAAATTAACTCAAACGAATTTTAGGTTCATATGATTTGAAAAATACTCATAAACAGTTTTTAGTTCAGTTCGGCTCAGTTCAGTCACTCAGTCGTGTCCAACTCTTTGCGACCCCATGAATCGCAGCAAGCCAGGCCTCCCTGTCCATCACCAACTCCCGGAGTTTACCCAAACTCATGTCCATCGAGTCGGTGATGCCATCCAGCCATCTCATCCTCTATCATCCCCTTCTCCTGCTGCCCCCAATCCCTCCCAGCATCAGAGTCTTTTCCAATGAGTCAACTCTTCGCATGAGGTGGCCAAAGTATTGGAGTTTCAGCTTTAGCATGAATCCTTCCAATGAACACCCGGGACTGATCTCTTTAGGATGGACTGGTTGGATCTCCTTGCAGTCCAAGGGACTCTCAAGAGTCTTCTCCAACACCACAGTTCAAAAGCATCAATTCTTCCGCGCTCAGGCTTCTTCACAGTCCAATTCTCACATCCATACATGACCACAGGAAAAACCATAGCCTTGACTAGACGAACTTTTGTTGGCAAAGTAATGACTCTGCTTTTGAATATGCTATCTAGGTTGGTCATAACTTTCCTGCCAAGGAGTAAACGTCTTTTAATTTCATGGCTGCAGTCACCATCTGCAGTGATTTTGGAGCCCCCANAGATTGCCGGGAGAAATATCAATAACCTCAGATATGCAGATGACACCACCCTTATGGCAGAAAGTGAAGAGGAGCTAAAAAGCCTCTTGATGAAAGTGAAAGAGGAGAGTGAAAAAGTTGGCTTAAAGCTCAACATTCAGAAAACGAAGATCATGGCATCCGGTCCCATCACTTCATGGGAAATAGATGGGGAAACAGTGGAAACAGTGTCAGACTTTATATTTTTGGGCTCCAAAATCACTGCAGATGGTGACTGCAGCCATGAAATTAAAAGCTCCTACAAAGATCCAGTGAATTCATGGAACAAATTGATGGCCTTGGCTCTCCCCAGGCTGGTTAGAAAGATGCCCTGTTAGTTTTACGCATGCTCAAGGTCACGTAGAGGAGGTAGCCTTTGAAACTGCCCGTCAATCTGCCTTTAAAGTGAACACACAGGGATCAGTCTTCCACAGGTATGATCACTTAGTCAACGATATTTATTCCTTCATTTGAAACAGAAGATGTCATTATTCAGAGAGACTTTAACAAAACTCACCCAGCAAGCCTTAAATGATAATAACCAAGCCATTAGCTTGCTTAATTCAGAAGTTTCCATGATAAGAAAATCCCGTGGCCCTTGATATTTTATCTGCTTCCCAAGAGGCTTCTAATATAACCCATATTGTGACACAAATGAAGACTCCAATTTCCGTTCTGAATGACCTTCTTTTGAGTTTACGGGAGATGTGAGGAAAATGGTTTGGTTCGGGAAGGAAGAGGTCGTATCTTTACTAACGGTATTGTTACTCTTTTTAACATATTTATTTATTTGGCTGCACCAGGTCTTAGTTGCAGCACAGGGCATCTTCAATTTTCATATGTCTTAGTTGCAACATGAAGGATGTAATTCCCTGACCAGGGATCGAACCCAGGCCCCCTGCGTTGGGAGCACAGAGGTTTAGCTACTGGACCACAGAGAAGTCCCTGGCATTGTTATTCTTGATGGTAATTTTGATTACAGTTTGTGTGACTTATAAAGTGATGGCTTCCTGCATTTCACGCTGTGTATCACCAACTTCTACTAAGACAATAACATCTAAACTGCTTGAAATTATTGATCACATCTCTAGTTCCCTATAAAATAATGAACATTCACAATGTATATACAATGTAAAATTGGCTTAAGTTCTATTGGACAATTTGGATTGACTGTCAGTCCTTGCCAGACATTCTACCAATATGTACATGCATGTGTGCTAATTTGCTTCAGTCCTGTCCAACTCTTCTTAGACACTATGGACTATACCCCACCAGGCTTCTNACAATTTGGATTGACTGTCAGTCCTTGCCAGACATTCTACCAATATGTACATGCATGTGTGCTAATTTGCTTCAGTCCTGTCCAACTCTTCTTAGACACTATGGACTATACCCCACCAGGCTTCTATGTCCATGGGATTCTCCAGGCAGTAATACTGGAGTGGGTTGCCATGTCCTCCTCCAGGGGGTCTTCCCAACCCAGGGGACGAACCTGAGTCTCCTGTGGCTCCTGCACTGCAGGCAGATTCTTTACCACTCAGCCACAGAGGAAGCCCCTCTACTAGTACAATCCCCCCTAAAAGAAAAGAAAAAGCAGGCTTTTAGAACCAGGAATGGAGGGATATGATGGACCTAGAACAGGTAAGCAACCATTCTGGGTGGCATCAAGGGACCAAATATTTGATTACCAAATGCCTTCTTGCAAAAGGTTAAGGATCAAAAGAGGGAGTGAGGAAATAAAATCATTTTTAAGGCATGACAAAAAAAATTTAAACATAAAACTCTCTCTGCTCACTTAGGCCACTACTCCTCTTCAGTATGCACTGTGCTTCTGCAATTATGTGTTAACCAGATTTCCTTAAAAGACACCGGAATTCCTGCCTGATGGTAAAGAGCAATTATTTCTGGCACCAGAAAAGTAATTCCTTAGGATATAACATGAGGGATTGAGCATGGAGGTGTTTTATTTCTTTTCCTTCTCAACTGAAGAGGGTTTTCATTTCTAACTCAAATGTTCTTCTTTATTTATTATTATTATTCTTGGGGTGCACCATACACCATGCAAGATTTTAGTTCCCCAGCCAAGGATTGAACACAGTCCTGGGCAATGAAAGCACTGAGTCCTAACCACTGGACTTCCAGGGAATTCCCACATTTCTTAATCCTTAATCTTCATCTATACATGCAGATTTGGATGATGCAAACTGTCATCATTTGTTTTGTCTTCAAAATGTATATAACTGTGCATTAATTTCTTTTTTTTTTTTTTAAGTGCTAACATTCCAGCAACAGCACGAGGTGAGCTGTTGCTGAAGCCATAGGAGGAAGACTATATAGGCAGGGCATGAGGAATGTTCCCTCATTCTAGGAGGATGGGAACAGTTCTGGCTGCCCCAGAGGGGGATGTGTGCGGGTCTTTGGCCAGGCTACAGTCTACATAGGAAAACAATCAGTCACAAAGTTATGGAATGCCATACAAGCTTGGTTATCGGCCCAGGCACCACAAAGGAGCCCAGGGCAGGTCCTCTGCACACTCGTTAAAAAACTCTACAGGGTGAGGCTGTACATGAGTTTATTACAAAAGAGTTGTACTTGCAAAAATCTGTACACACAGGTGAAAAACTCTCAAAATTCTCATCTATGTGTCACAAGTTGCTAAGCCAAAATATTAAAAACAGGGTTAAATTATAAACTTCTCAATACTTTTCAAAAGGATTAATTTTTTAAAACACATATGCTACTTGCTTTAGCAAATCCCACAGAGAGTCTAAGCAGCCCAGCCCTATCTGAGCCCCAGAGGCCTTGCACCATGAATGGGCCTGGCCAGGAGACACTGTCCAGAGTCAGGGCAGGAGAGCCAAGCCCACAGTGCAGAACAGAATGCTGAAACACAAAAGGAAGATGTCTTTAGCCAAAGCCTTGGCATTAAATAAAAGAGGCAAACGGGATGGAAGCATGCAGTCCTACCAGCCAGGTTGGGGAAGAGTTAGGAAACAGGCCTTTCAGGCTGGCTCCAAGAGCAGTGGGAACCAGGCCTGGGCACATACCTTGATGGTAGAAAGTTGTGTTTCAATCAGCTGGGTGTGCCTACTAGGCCTGGCAGGGAGCACATACAAGAAAGAAACAGGGAAGGGTAGGTGGGCCATCCTGGCCACAACCAGCTCATCAAGTAACTAATGTGGATGTAGTACCAAAAAAGTCACCACTGAGTACTGTGGGCATGCTCCCTGCTTGCCTTAATGGTCACATGGCCACATTGGGCCAAAGGCAGGACCTTGTCCTTATCCTGAATGCTTGTGTCCTCAATCACAGAAAGAGTCCCAAAAAAGACTTTTCCCAGGGTGTGTGGGACAGGAAAGACAGAGCCCTGTCTCCTTACATGTTAGTTGAGAGCTCCTGGCTCTGGGTATCAAGGTGCAGCGTTGTGCTTCTCTGTCCCCTGTTGGCACCAGCAGGTGAGAATGGGGGACAGAGGAATATCTGGACCTCTCACCTCACGGCAGAGCACCCAGCCTGAGCTCCACCTTAACATATCCCAATAGCTCTTCCACACTGGTGAGGTGTCCAAGAAAACCCACAGGGTGGCCTGCTGAATAGTATGTGATACACAGTTTCATGGAGGAGCATGGGTCCTGATGTTCCTAGGGTACAGCTCCATGGTTCTCAGGTGGGCACCAGGCCTGGAGAGCCACAGAGAGTCACAAAGGCAATGTGGTTGTTCTGCCTGACCTCGGAGACCATCTGTTTAAGGCCAAAGCAGAACGTGGAGCTAAATGGGTTGGAATTGTTTGGGCAGGAGGACTTGTGCAAGACAACAGATTTTGGGGTTTTTTTCCCCCACAGGATGGCCCAGAAGCTCCTGAATGTTGTTCCACTTGCTGTAGGTCATGCGTGCTTCTGTCTGACCCTCTGTGTTTTCTCTCTTTACAGTTAGTGGAATCTTGAATTCACTGTAGTGATACACATTAAAATTATAATGTTTAGGGTAACTGGTGTGTAGGACAAACCTCTTCATTTTGTGTGTATTCCCATTAAATCAGATGTTCATTCTGAGAGTGAAGTAGTTAAAAAGCAGTCATGGAACTTCCCTGGTGGTCCAGTACCTAAGAATCCACCTTCCAAAGCAGCACATGGGTTGCATCCCTGGTGGGATTCCACATAGCCCAGGGCAACTAAGCCCACGTGCTCTAGAGCTTGTGCTCCACAACAAAACAGTTCACAAGCTGTAAGGAAGACTCAGTGCAGCCAAAAATAAAAAGTAGTCATTACACTTGGATGGAACTTGCTTGTGCGGCAAAGGAGAAAGAATCTTCATCTTGTCTTCTGACTTGCAGAAGACCTTGTGTGGAGAGTCAAGCATGCTAAGAACATCTTGGCAGGAATCGCCAAAATATACTAAGATTTCAAATACCTGTACCTGAGCCATCTGGTATAAGTTGGGTCCACAACCTGTGGCAAGTAGGCAAAGTTGCAAACCTGAGGATCCACTTTCATATCAAAGATTATCTACACTCTCAGCATACATGTTGCCCAGGAAACATCTCAGGGGCATCATGGGAGCCTTGGTATCCTGTAGGCTGTTTCCACTGTACATGTACATTCATCTCACAGTTGCTCTGTGGGGTACCTGGAGAGAAGCCAGAACATGGGCAAAATTGGGCTCATACTTGGGAAACTTGGTGCATGAGTCTAGCTGAAAAGAGAAAAGACCGTCCTCTGAGGTTGAGCTGAAAAAGCTGTGCAGTGGAGATGTCCACTCCAGGATGGGTTGCACCAAAGACTGGTCAATCTGCTCAATTAAAATGCACACCACAATAGTTTAACTGTACTTTAGTCAAGTGATATATTTGAATCACCTTAAGTCTCTGACTGAAAGCTTCAAACAGTAGTTTGATCCTCTGCTGAGTCAGGTTAAGGATGAGGTCATGCTTAAAAGAGGAGACCAGTGCCAATATCTATTGCTCTTTTCCCAGAGAGCGCTCAGGCACCACCTCCAGATCCACCACTGATTGGGCCCGCCAGGCCGGGGTGGCCTCCTAAGGCAGTGCACAAGGGCTGGAGCTCCCCCACCTGCAGCAGCACGGGGCAGCCCTGTGCACTAACCGCTAATGGGCAGAAAATCCTGAGTTTGCTGAAAGACTGTCTCCCGGGTTATAATCCTCTTGATTATAAATTGGCTTGAATAAAATTCTCTATTTCTTTCTTAAAATTACTTGTTTAATATCTTGTTGTACCAGGTCTTAATTGCCATTTGCAGGATATATATATATATATATTTTTTAGTTGTGTCCTGTGGCCTCTTTAGTTGTGGCACATGGTATCCAGTTCCCTGATGAGGGAACAGAGTTTAACCACTGGACCACCAAGGAGGTCCCTCTATTTCTTTCCTAGATTAACCATTAATCATTTTTTTGTGGACAATGTGAAATGTTCAGAACAGGCAAATCTATAGAGAAGGAAGATTAGTGGATTGGGGAGGAGGAGTGAGATGGGGTATTGGGAGTGACTTCTAATTGGTAAGGGTTTCCCTTGGTGGGGGTGAATGTTTTAAAATTGATTACAGAGTGGCTGCATACCTCTGTAAATATACTAAAAAGCCATTGGATTATATACTTCTTTTCCTTTGACTGCCAGTATACAGTATCTCAGTTTCCAGATCAGGGATTGAACCCAGGCCATGGCAGTCAAAAAAAGCCCAGAACCCTAACCTTTAGGCCACAGGAAATTCCTGAATTATACATTTAAAAAATTTGTATTGTTCAGCCTTAAAATATTATTATTTGATGTCTTTGAATAAAATCCCAAGAATGTACCACAGATTCTAAATTCAATTTTAAAAATGATTATCTAAAAGTGCTGCAGTCTAAATGAACTACTTCAAAGAAAACATCACATTTGGGGGCATATACATTTCCCAATGTTTAAAATTTTTTTACATAATTTAAAATGCAATACAAAATGCATAATGAGTATACTGCCTCCCTGGAAGAGGATAAAAAATTGTATATCTTCTTATTCCTTCAGTTTTAGAACTCTTGGATTAATCTGTATTAAATAACTGTCTCTTAAATATTTTCCAGTGTACATTGATTATACCAAGGAAATTCAAATATAAAGTAAAATTCTTCAAAGATCTGGAAATATATTCCTGGCTCAAAAATTCGGTTAACACCAAGAAGACAAATTCTTAATGAAACTCTTACTTTTTTTTTTTTCCGGCTGCGCCGCGTGACTTGGGGAATACTTAACCAGGGATTAAACCTGATTTCAACAGTGAAAGCGTTGAGTCCTAAATACTGGACTGCTAGGAAATTCCCGGTAACTCTTTTAAGTTTAAAAAAAAAAAATTTTTTTTAAGTGAGATTTTTCCATACAGAAAAAGTAGGAACATCCATTCAACCGTACCAAAATAAAAGAAAAGAAATCATCTCTTACCTGAAAAGTAACATTATATAGACTCTCGGTAAACTTTTATTTTTAAATGACTAAATCTTCCTCATTTGGGAACGAACGTCCGCATGTACTTGGTCCTAAGGTATTTTAGCAGAACTTATTCCTGTGAGCGCCGCTGGTGTAGTGGTATCATGCAAGATTCCCATTCTTGCGACCCGGGTTCGATTCCCGGGCGGCGCACGCCGTTTTTGTCCCCGCTTTGCGTAGTTTTTAGAGTCTTTCTTCTTCTACAAACACAACTTTTCATTTCCTTGAAGATTTATATTTTACTATAAATGACTGTTGACATTCGAATCTGAAGGTGGAATTCAAAAATGTTTACTCAAGTCATTAAACAGTTAACCTTTACGCCTGCGCAGTCTGAGACAACCCCCCGTTCCCCCCCCCCTCCCCNACTCGATGGACATGAGTCTGAGTGAACCCCGGGAGATTGTGATGGACAGGAAGGCCTGGCGTGCTGCAGTTCATGGGGTCGCAAAGAGTCGGACATGACGGAGCGACTGAACTGAACTGAACTACACATCATTAATTTAATGCTGTCTGTCTACAATTATCGTCTAGCATTTTTCTGTAAAGGAATTGTTCATTGTTCTTAAGACACGGCACTTCTCTCTCTGCCATTTTAGCCTATTCTTATGCCTTCACAGTAAACATTCAATAGCTTGTTGAATGTGTAAATGGAAGGAATCCACACTTTCTGGTACCTATAAATGTTTTATTTTTCTGGGGAGAGGGTCTGTACCTTTCATCACATTCCCTGAAGGATTCTTTGCAGAAGAATTAAAACATCTACAGTTGTTGACAGACTACATTCTCTGATTTCAGAAGTAATAAAACTAACATACCTGGAGGTGATCTCATTTCAAAATCCCATTTTGAATATTTATAAACCCTTTAAATAAGGATCATCCTCCTCCCCCCTAAAAGAGTAAGGATCATCCCAGTCATGTTGTCTTGTAATATATTATTTACAGTAATTTTGTTAGTCACCAACTTATATTATCTGTTAAAAGTCTCCTAGAATCTTTCTACTCCCTTTCTGCTTCCACTGATCAGTGATATTTATTAAAAGGCTTCCCTTCCTTTTGTGAGCATGTGTAACAGCTGAGAGTGATTGATTTCATCTTTCAAAAATATGTTTACTGTCTAAACCAAAGTATACCTCAATTGGATACTTTTAGGACAATAATGTGAATTAAACATTGAGGAAATTTTATTTAATGTTCTCAGTAATACTGTAGAAAGAGAATAATTGCAGAGTTTTCTAGGATTGATTGTATGAATTGTTCTACATGTCAAATGATTCATTTGAGAGATTTTAGGCATATCTTCCTAAGGTAAGCCTAGAAACTTAAATAAAAGCAACAGGTTTTATTTGTGCAACCTTCACTAAAAACAGATACTTACTAGTTTCCCTATACTAACTGTCTAGTATATTTGTAAGTAACATATATTACATCTATTTTGTAAGATGAAGTTTTCAAATTTTTATAAATTCCTAAACAGTGTAGTACAGAGCAAAGATCTGCCTATTCCCCCAATTCACTGTTCAGTATTCAACTTTAGGGACTGATTTAAAAGAAGCAAATTTTAAGTGGTGAATTGTTTTTCTTTGTGTTTCAGATATGTTGGTAACCTTTCCAGAGATGTCACAGAAGCTCTTATTCTCCAGCTCTTTAGCCAGATTGGACCTTGTAAAAACTGCAAAATGATTATGGATGTAAGGGTATTTTACTTAGTTAACTTTCTTCTTTTTTTTTTAATGCATTCTTTAAATCCATTACTTCCAGGATCTCTTAAGTTGGTTTATACAGTCTAAATTCATAAAGGCTTAAGTCCATTTTGGCCACCAAGTTTGCTTTACTCAGTAAAGAGAGACTAGATCTAATCATTTCCAAAACAGATGAGAACTATATGTGGGGCTCTTGTTTTAAAATGTATTGAGGTATCAGAATTGTTTTGTATGTGGTGTCAGTTGATTGGCAAATATAGAAATTCAATTATTAATTAAAATGGGAAATTAGGCAAAAGAAATAGTAGACTTTGATACCGTGAAGATGTTTTAAACTTTATTTTTAAAGGTCATAATTCAGGTTTTTCTTGAATTGTGGCAGTGCCCACTCATCAGACCTTAATGTATAGAAAAAACATCAATTCACTCATGTAATTGGTATTAATCCTGAGTCATAATATGTGTAAAAAGGCAGCTTCAAATTCTCTTGATGAGAAAAACAGCACTAAAGAGAAATCCTTTTATCCCATGGTCTTTCCTGCATTTAAACTTTTAAGTTTTATTTCTCCAGGAAAGAAAGTCATTATGTTTCGGTATCTACTACTTTCTCTTCTATTAATATTCCAGTTTAACTTTTTTTAACTTGGTATTTTTAAGTAATTATTTAGCCAGTTGGCTTTGGTTTGTTGTCTTGTATTTTAAAATGTCAAAACTTCTCCTAATGTGGCAGAGTCACCTACATATAATACAGATGGATTCAACAGATGTTTTTATTCCTTACATTCTTCTGAAACGTTCTGTTAATCATATGTAATATCTGTATGCCTTTGGATAATGAATAAAAGATTCTCGTACCCATAGACAAAGATAAGAGGGAGATTTAAAGGGAAATGATGGAGAATTTAAAACCAGTCTTTCCTTCATCTGGGTCTCCTTCCTTTTCTTAGTAGTAGCATTTACGAAATACTTACTGCCTATCATTTTCATACTGATGCCTCATCAGAAATACTCAACAGAAACATTACAAAGCAAATGTTATTCCTGTTTAATATATACAGAAATGAGGCAAAGCAAGGATGTAAACCCAGATTGATCTATTCTCTCCATAGGTCTATAGGCTGCTATTCTCTCTCTGTCTAGGTCTTTCTCAATTTTCTGGTAAAGATCGCTAGCACAGTGTTAGTGACTGCTGCACCTACAGAAAAAGACTAGCTAGGGGAGCCGCTGCTGCTTTGTATAAATTGGACTTTCGTCACTCAAAGGCTTAGGTTGACTACTCTTTCTCCTGCTTCTTATCATTATTTTATTATTACTAAAGTCTAAATTCCAGTCTGTTCACACTGTTGGACTGATGTTCATATTTATTAATTTTATACTCCCTAGAGTATGAATTGGAGAAGGAATACTCCAGTATTCTTGCCTGAGAAATCCCATGGACAGAGGAGTCTGGCAGGCTACAATCCATGGGGTCACAAAGAATTCGATATGACTGAGTGACTAAGACTTTAGAGTACAAAGGCTGATAATGCATATGCTTAGAATTTTTTTTAATCTAAAAAGTATAGTTTTTATTTTCCTGGACACAAAGTGAAATGAACATTCTTATTTATTTGATTGCCATTCTCGTAGGTGTAAGCCACTTTTTTAACCACTTTTCTGATTCTGATGCCTGTCAACATGGATCTTGGTAGTAAAACTCCCATTAAGAATAGCATTAGTTTGAATTATACAATTTTTAAAACACTTATGTATTCTCTAATGCTTTTAAAAATAAATAATGGATAGTTTCAATGTCATCAATTTCGTAGTTGTCTCTTTACTCTAAAATTCTTTGAAATCATTGCCAGGGACATTTTTTTTTAACTATTAATTGTGCATGAAATAAAATGGCATATTTCTTTATTTTATTATTATTCTGGTCTTTTGAATTAGTTTCTTATTTTAACAATTCTGCTTGGGCGATTATGGAAAGAATTTTAAAATGGGCTATGAAGCCATTTGGTGTTTTACACTAGGAGGTGTGAAAATATTGGGTATTTTTTCTACTTCCTTATAAGAAAACATCCAGGCTTTGCCTGTCATCAGGCTTCAACCACTTCGAACACCAACAGAAGAGAGGAGAGAATTTCTTTTTGGTTGCACTTCACGGTGGCTTGCACCATCTTAGTTCGCCAATCAGGGATTTAACTGGTGCCCCCTTTAGTGGGCTCACGGAGTCCTAACCACTGAACCACTGGGGAATTCCAAGAATGTTTATTTTTAAAGGCCTTCTAAGCAGGCAGAAATTTTGATGTCCAAAAGTCCATGTTCTAAAACCTATTCTAAACCTTTACTTACCTGAAAATGTCTTCAGTTTTTAGAGTGTAAAGAAGGTTAATTAGAACATTGAATCATTAATAAAAGATTAAATTACATATAGTAGTATAATACAAGCTGTTGAAAAAGATAGCTTTCTATGAAAAGAGTTATTTTCTGTTGTTGTTGTTTAGTGTCTTATCTTAAACGTTTACTTGCAGAACAGCCCCTCATTCTCCATGGCCTGATACTGAGCTGTATAAAACTTTGTATAGTTTTAAAGTAAGGAGAGTATATACAGCATAAAACTGACTTTTGTGTCTCTTCTTCAACAGACAGCTGGAAATGATCCCTATTGTTTTGTGGAATTTTATGAGCATCGTCATGCAGCTGCAGCACTAGCTGCTATGAATGGGCGGAAGATAATGGGTAAGGTAAGCTATCGTAATTAAAGAAGGTGACATGCACTGGAAAATATTAAAAAGATGGGGTAAAGCTTTTAGAGTATGTGTGTTTATGTTAGTATTCTTCATCATGCCTTGCACATGGTAAATACTGAAGTAACTGTTGAATTACCAGGCTTTATTGAAACATATAAGAATGCTGACTACCAATGGGGAAGAATAAAAGAAAAAAATTTTATTGGTACTTTAGGCAGGTTCAGTTCAGTTCAGATCAATCGCTCAGTTGTGTCCGATTCTTTGCGACCCCATGAATCACAGCACTCCAGGCCTCCCTGTCCATGACCAACTCCCGGAGTGTACCCAAACTCACATCCATCAAGTTGGTGATGCCATCCAGGCATCTCATCCTCTGTCATCCCCTTCTCCTGCTGCCCCCGATCCCTCCCAGCATCAGAGTCTTTTCCAATGAGTAAACTCTTCTCATCAGGTGGCCAAAGTACTGGAGTTTCAGGTTCAGCATCAGTCCTTTCAAAGAACACCCAGGACTGATCTCCTTTAGGATGGACTGATTGGATCTCCTTGCAGTCCAAGGGACTCTCAAGAGTCTTCTCCAACACCGCAGTTCAAAAGCATCAATCCTTTGGCACTCGGCTTTCTTCACAGTCCAACTCTCACATCCATATAGGACCACTGGAAAAATCATAGCCTTGACTAGACAGACCTTTGTTAAACTAATGTCTCTGCTTTTTAATATGCCATCTAGGTTGGTCATAACTTTTCTTCCAAGGAGTAAGCGTCTTTTAATTTTTTCATGGCTGCAGTCACCATCTGCAGTGATTTTAGAGCCCCCCAAAATAAAGTCTGACACTGTTTCCACTGTTTCCCCATCTATTTCCCATGAAATGATGGAACCAGGTGCCATGATCTTAGTTTTCTGAATGTTGAGCTTTTTTTTTTTTTTAANACCAATCTAACATTCCTTAGGAAAACCACACTTGGTCATCTATTGTTGGAATTAATTTGCACGTATTTTGTTGAAGACGTATACACTAATGGTAATGAAGTATATCAGCCTGGAGGATTCTTTTCTTGTAATGTATATGTCAAGCTTTAAGCCAACTTTTTCCCTCTCCTCTCTCACTTTCATCAAGAGGCTCTTTAGTTCTTCATTTTCTGCCATAAGGGTGATGTCATCTGCATATCTGAGGTTATTGATATTTCTCTCAGCAATCTTGATTCCAGCTTGTGCTTCTTTCAGTCCAGCATTTCTCATGATATACTCTGCATATAAGTTAAATAAGCAGGGTGACAATAGACAGCCTTGATGTACTCCTTTTCCTATTTGCAACCAGTCTGTTGTTCCATGTCCAGTTCTAACTGTTGCTTCCTGACCTGCGTATAGGTTTCTCAAGAGGCAGATTAGGTGGTCTGGTATTCCCATCTCTTTCAGAATTTTCCACAGTTTATCGTGATCCACACAGTCAAAGACTTTGGAATAGTCAATAAAGCAGGAATAGATGTTTTCTGGAATTCTCTTGCTTTTTCCATGATCCAGCGGATGTTGGCAGTTTGATCTGTGGTTCCTCTGCCTTTTCTAAAACCAGCTTGAACATCTGGAAGTTCACGATTCATGTATTGCTAAAGCCTGGCTTGGAGAATTTTGAGTATTACTTTACTCAAAAGTAAAGTGTGAGATGAGTACAGTTAGGTAGGTTAGTTGAATGTTAATAGAGAAGTTATGTATGGTTAGGCTTTGTTAATATTTGCAGAAGTGTACATTAAAAAATAAGTATTGAAGGGAAAAATGAAATAATTCTGATATTATGTCCTTTCTACATTTTTCCTGTTAAAATGCCTTTTCTCAAAAAAAAAAATTGGCAATGATAACAGATGGTAATGATTGTTTTAATGTCCTTACTTATGAAACAAAGTTGTTAATTCTTTTTTAAAAAGTATTGAAATTTTGACCAGAAAATTTTGAATGCTTCTTATCAAACATAAACCTTTGTATTCATAGATGCAAATATTGTAACACCTGATTATGACCTTTAGTTTTATGAAATATAAACGTAGAAAAAATTTTTTTAGGAAGTCAAAGTGAATTGGGCAACAACTCCCAGCAGTCAAAAGAAAGACACAAGCAGTAAGTATATTTTATACTCTTTGAACTTTTGTGTTTATTGTACATAGTAGTTTTCTTGTAAAGCATATAAACATCATGCATTTGCAGTAATGTTTTGATCGTTATCCTAAGATATGATTGACTGTGTTTGTGTTAATAAATTTAAGAACAAATCTAATCTTTGTCATCAGGTAGTACCGTTGTCAGCACACAGCGTTCACAAGGTAATTGTATCTTCTTAAACATAAAATGAAATCTCTTGAAAGGGTATTTATTCACTAACCACCTGAAGTTTTTTTTGTTTGATGTTGGGGGGAGCGGGGAGGGAGGGATCGTATTTCTATTTGTCTCTCTGGCAATATTTCCCCCCTTTTTCCCAGTGTTGACCAAGTGTGGCTTGTCCACTTCTTGGGTGCTATTTCAAGTTCTCTGATTCCCTGCCTTGGTAGCTCCTGATGCCTTAGAAATACTTCACCACTGAAGGGCAAGATACCCTGTTTCCTTGAGGTCAAGTTCTGTGATTCATACCCAGATCTTCTTATTGCTTGAATTGCACTTGAAACTGTGTCTCCCAAATGGCAACCTAATATGTTGCTTAAGGCCTGCCAAGTAGGGGTAACTTTTCTTTCCAGATATACTTTGTCAGAATTGATATGTATGTCCATTTAAAGTGTTGATCCAACTATTTTGTATATTTAAAGTGTTTCTTTTATTTTTTTGAGCATTGTCTTTTTAAGAAAACTTCATATATGGGATCATTATTTCTCTCCAGTGCTTTTTTAATGACTCTGATATAAAGTGAAGGGATTACTGTTTTCATTCTGTTGCCTTCAGTCTTAGTTCACTTGCACATGGATTCACATAAACTGAATGGTGTAATGTCTGGGCAACCAAAACTGTTGGCTTTTGAGAAAACTCAAATACTTTAACATCAAAC
This sequence comes from Neotragus pygmaeus, assembly GCA_006410875.1. Taxonomy (NCBI): domain Eukaryota; kingdom Metazoa; phylum Chordata; class Mammalia; order Artiodactyla; family Bovidae; genus Neotragus; species Neotragus pygmaeus. Next base: position 820,871 of record SJYV01010296.1, on the reverse strand, counting down.
TGTTGCAATGCAAGGTATTTCTTTGATTGTTCTTCACAAAATATGGTTAAACCAAGTATATCTTATAGCTAGCTTCAGTAAACTGTCTTAACTGAGGCAAATCTAGCCTAATAACTCATAATACCACTATTTTAATTTGTAAACATTTAATGTAGTGGTAAACTGAATGAATGTGAATAATTACTATTAGAATGGTAAATAAGTCATTTATTTATATATATATATATATTTTTTTGAACACTTGTTATATATTCCTAGTTTATTTTGGCCAGTATAATAATTGGTTATAAGTAGAAATGTAACTATCAGTCTCCCATTAGATATATCATAGGAGAATCTTTCCTGTATTGTCACCTTGATTCATTATTCGTTATGTTTAAAACTGATAGAATTTGTCTAGATATAGGATAGTGTTTTACTTATACTTTATTGTAATACATAAATTAAGAATACTTTATTAAATAGATCTTAGCATTTTTTTAAATTCTAAAATTGTATTTTTCTTTTCAATTCCCCTTCCTTTCCCCTATAAGATCATTTCCATGTCTTTGTTGGTGATCTCAGTCCAGAAATTACAACTGAAGATATAAAAGCTGCTTTTGCACCATTTGGAAGAATATCGTAAGTAACAGAAGATAAATTTAAAAATGCTTTTAGTTAGAAACAATCTTATATAGAAGTAATTTAAAAATCTGTTGTGAATTTTTTTGGACATTAATTTTGACACCTGAATGTAATGTATTAATATTCACTTGAATAAATGTATTGTTTAGAGCCTATTCAAGCAATTAAGAGCCAAAGATTATTTTCCCTTGATAAATCTTTGGTCTTCAATTATCTTAAATTTTTTTTTCAATTAGCATTAGCTTTTAAGAGACGAATGTGCTGTCCTGCATCCTGATTCTTGTATGAGTGTCTTGCTAGCCTGGTCATAATCTTTAGTGAACTTGTGCTGTGACTAAGGAATTTAGACCCTTTGGCACTTCTATGATACCATGCATTTTCTGTTAATATATTTTAACAAAAAGAAACCTTAATAGTTTAAAAAGCAGTTATTAAATGTTAATTGCAGGATATCTGTCCTTTTGTTATTGTTATTGTTGCTATTAACAACGATAATAATGCCTGTTAGTATTTTGTGAAGCACTGTATTGCTTCCATTGTTATTAATTGTACAGTTTAGGCCTGTTATAAATAGCTCACTCGAGTATTCATCATAAAAGAATGTTAATATTTTGAAAAGCATGCCTGTAATAGAATAAGAATAATTTGATTATTGCACTTTCTTAGAAGTAATTGATGAATGTAGAAAACAAAGTTTTTAGAGTTTCTGGTTGCTTTATTATTGGTGTTCCAGCTAGAAGAGTAGAAAAAAGGAAATGCTAGCTTTGATTTGGTTGATGGACATACCAACAGCAGAGATGAGAAGGAGACTGGAAAGTAAATGCTGGTGGTATTGATGTTGAATTTGGGGATTTTCATTTGAGGAGTTTTAGTTCACTGGTAGGAGGATGAAAATGGATAGTGACCAAAGAATGATCATAAGTAAGGGGCCAACTTTAAAGGCAGTCACATGATTAGAGTTTATAGGTGGGCTCTTCTTTTAGGTGACATTTTTCTTGATCTCTTAGAACTGACTTTAGGAAAATAAAGTTCTAATTTCTTGATTGTTCTTTTTAGTCTGTTTTAGGGTTTTGATGATGGTTAGCTGGCTTTCAAATATTTAGATTGGACAGTCTTAACCTTTGACCTCTTAAAGGCTCTATAAATTTTTGTATGCAAAATTTTGTGCTTGTTTTCATTTTGGTGTATAGTATCTTTGTAAATTTTTTCCACTTTCAGCGTAGTCACAGGACTGTAAAGGATTAAAGAACTCTGATCTGTATCTTTGCTACTTCTTCCTTAGAGAATTCTTTCAGATAATATAAGAATCAAGGCTAACATTTCCTAAAACTTAACTTTAAGAAGAAAAGGNCATTTTGGTGTATAGTATCTTTGTAAATTTTTTCCACTTTCAGCGTAGTCACAGGACTGTAAAGGATTAAAGAACTCTGATCTGTATCTTTGCTACTTCTTCCTTAGAGAATTCTTTCAGATAATATAAGAATCAAGGCTAACATTTCCTAAAACTTAACTTTAAGAAGAAAAGGCTTTTCTAACATTTTAACAGATTAAATGCTATATTATTAAATGTTTAGATTTTGATTGAAGTCACTTTTCTGAAAGCGTGGATGTTTAGTTTGGGGTTAAGATAAAGACTGTTTAACAATTGGCGAGTGTAAGTTAAATGACATCCAAATTTTAGTAATTTCATTACTTTTTAATCAAAAATCAATAATTTCTTTTTGTTAAATATGTTGGTATCATAATTGTAGTCTGTATATTTTCTTAGAGTCTACTATGATTACTGTATATATGATTTTTCTTGATAAGATCTTTAAGTTTTATAATTTTCAGTTGAGATAATGTCTAAGCTCTAGGTTATTCTAAGAGTTAGTGTTTCTAAATTTGAAGGAACCATTTTCAGTTGGTAGCATCACTTCTTGATTTTTCTTTTTAATTAAAGGAGATATATTGATAAATACATATATTGAGAGATTCTCATGATAGTCAGGTATTGTCTGTAGATTCTACAACAGTGCTTGATTTAAAGAAGTTGTGTAGTAAATGTTGGCCTGTTAAAATATTTGGTATAAAATTACAGCACTTTCTTTCCCTAATTTATACAGCTTAAATTTTTCCTGTTCCTTGAGTTTAGGGTAGTCTAACAGATTTTGCTGTAGAAAGAATCAGCTACAAATTAAATGCATGTGTACCATAAGTATTTTTATATATTGAGAAGTGACTTGCATTAGTTTTCCTCTTTCACCATCACCTCTTTGTCATTTTGACCCTAAGCACTTAATAAATCACTCCTAAATTTATCAAAATATGCTTATGTATACTTTAATATAAAATTATATTGCATGGCTTTCTGACTTGGGTTTTTGTTGTGAAAGTGCCTGTTTTGTTCATGTGTCCTGAGAGAACAAGCATTGTGACATACCTGGCTAACTTAAAAGCAGATTGCCTGCGAAGCACAATTTGAGTCCAATTTTTTGAGGTATGGAGTTTTAGCTATCATGGCTGGGTTTTTCACTCAATCTCAAATAATAGGGCTCTGGTTATTTTGCAGAGTATCTCTGAAGAATGGACAGAATTGCCCTGGCTAACTACAAGCTACGGTTCACAGTGGATAAATGTTGGCGTGCTTTTTTACTTTCTGACTTTTTAAAATTTTGCTTTTATATCTTGTAGTTTCCAATCAATCTTATATGATTGCTATTTTAGAATTTAGTGTAAAATCTTTTCTTATATAGAATAAGACTAAAGTGTGTGTCTAGTATTTTTCTTCAATAGTTTAACATTTCTGAAAATGTCAAGTTCTCAAAATTTACCCATAGTTCAGAAGGGGGGTGTGAACTGATCTGAGAAAATGAAAAAAATTAATTGAGTTAGGGAATATANAGACTGTTTAACAATTGGCGAGTGTAAGTTAAATGACATCCAAATTTTAGTAATTTCATTACTTTTTAATCAAAAATCAATAATTTCTTTTTGTTAAATATGTTGGTATCATAATTGTAGTCTGTATATTTTCTTAGAGTCTACTATGATTACTGTATATATGATTTTTCTTGATAAGATCTTTAAGTTTTATAATTTTCAGTTGAGATAATGTCTAAGCTCTAGGTTATTCTAAGAGTTAGTGTTTCTAAATTTGAAGGAACCATTTTCAGTTGGTAGCATCACTTCTTGATTTTTCTTTTTAATTAAAGGAGATATATTGATAAATACATATATTGAGAGATTCTCATGATAGTCAGGTATTGTCTGTAGATTCTACAACAGTGCTTGATTTAAAGAAGTTGTGTAGTAAATGTTGGCCTGTTAAAATATTTGGTATAAAATTACAGCACTTTCTTTCCCTAATTTATACAGCTTAAATTTTTCCTGTTCCTTGAGTTTAGGGTAGTCTAACAGATTTTGCTGTAGAAAGAATCAGCTACAAATTAAATGCATGTGTACCATAAGTATTTTTATATATTGAGAAGTGACTTGCATTAGTTTTCCTCTTTCACCATCACCTCTTTGTCATTTTGACCCTAAGCACTTAATAAATCACTCCTAAATTTATCAAAATATGCTTATGTATACTTTAATATAAAATTATATTGCATGGCTTTCTGACTTGGGTTTTTGTTGTGAAAGTGCCTGTTTTGTTCATGTGTCCTGAGAGAACAAGCATTGTGACATACCTGGCTAACTTAAAAGCAGATTGCCTGCGAAGCACAATTTGAGTCCAATTTTTTGAGGTATGGAGTTTTAGCTATCATGGCTGGGTTTTTCACTCAATCTCAAATAATAGGGCTCTGGTTATTTTGCAGAGTATCTCTGAAGAATGGACAGAATTGCCCTGGCTAACTACAAGCTACGGTTCACAGTGGATAAATGTTGGCGTGCTTTTTTACTTTCTGACTTTTTAAAATTTTGCTTTTATATCTTGTAGTTTCCAATCAATCTTATATGATTGCTATTTTAGAATTTAGTGTAAAATCTTTTCTTATATAGAATAAGACTAAAGTGTGTGTCTAGTATTTTTCTTCAATAGTTTAACATTTCTGAAAATGTCAAGTTCTCAAAATTTACCCATAGTTCAGAAGGGGGGTGTGAACTGATCTGAGAAAATGAAAAAAATTAATTGAGTTAGGGAATATACAACTTTTTCATTCTTTTAGTTTCCAGTTTTCTATTTTAATTTTTTAATGATTAGGTAGTATATAGTGTAAAATAGCAAATTATAAATTGCATGGTTAAAGAAAGCCATTCATTTAGTGTGCCAGTGAACCCTATAAGTTAATAATTTATGTGAATAGCTGCTTTTACCATGCTTAATATTTTAAAATATAAAAACTTTCTGAAGTGGGAGGCAGTTTCTGTAAAATATATACATATATATTTAAGAAGTTTTTGATTTGCATGTTTATAAAATTAAACCTCATTTGCTAATACATGATAAATTTTATAGAATAAAAGGTAAATTTGTATTAAAGGTTCATTTTAATGAAGATGAAACATGAAAATGAATTGTGTATGAAATTCTCACCTGATACCCAGAGGAGAGTTTGCAAACCTAAACTTCTGATTGTTTCTGATTTCAGAGATGCCCGAGTGGTAAAAGACATGGCAACAGGAAAGTCTAAGGGATATGGCTTTGTCTCCTTTTTCAACAAATGGGTGAGCTCAATAAAAAGTGCATGTGCAATATAAGAAGAAAGAACAAAAATGTTCGTTTCATTTCAATTATTAGTATTTCTGTCATCTACCATTTGTTCATATCACTGATAATTAGTACTCTTACTAGAGGATACCTTCTTTCTCCTGTTTGGTTATTTAGTCAACATTTATTTAGCACCTTGGGCTTCCCTGGTGGCTCAGATGGTAACGAATCCCCCTGCAATGCAGGAGACTGGGGTTCAATCCTTGGGTTGGGAAGACCCCCCGGAGAAGGGAATGGCCACTCACTCAGGTATTCTTGCCTGAAGAATCCCATGAACTAAGGGGTCTGGCAGGCTACAGTCCATGGGCTCATAAACAGTTGGACACAACTGAGCAACTAAGCACATGTATTTAGCACCTGATGCATGCAAAGTACTAAGAAAATATTTTCAGAATATAAAAAGTAGAGGTGTTTAAATCATCATCCAAAGATAGGATAGATATTGAATATCATATATATTTGCTTTGTTTTCTCCCTGTTTTATATTCCCATGTTAATTTAAAAGTAACTAATAAAATGTTCCAGTGGATGGGAATTTTTCTAAAAAGAGTATATTAATGTATTTGAAAATTTCTCATCATTTCCTTCATTCAGTAAACACTATTGAACATGAATTTGCATAGGCTTGAAGTTTCTGAGTTTTGCAGAGAAAAGGAAGGATAGCATAGTTTCTCAAATGAGAGGTGAAAGGAGGTTATAGAGAAGGAAAGGCTTATGGCAGCTGTATAAAATCTTTGGTATGTTCTCCATACAATGTGATACTTGTGCTGTTTACAAAAGGAAAATGAATGAGGAACCTCTGTAAGTACTGGTTATGGAAAGATTTCCATGGGATATTGTCAGGTAAAAAAATTTTGTGTAAAAAATAAGAGAGCATATTATATGTGTATGCATGGCAGGGGGCAGAGTGGGGGTGATTTCTTTTCCCCCTGCATTCTCCCTGCAGAGATTAACAAGACACTTGTAAGGTTTCCTGTTTGTGTCCTAGGTAATAAGAGGCACATGGGCAGGAGGGCAAGAAACTTCTAGCTGTATTGTACTATGTGAAGTTTGAACCTTATAAATATATTACTAATTCAAGTAAATAGTTTTGTTAGTGTGATAACTCAAGGTTCCAAACAATTAAATGCAGAGATATCACACTTCTAAAAATATAGGGGTGGATGGTAGGAGAATTTATATGCATTAATCCTGGATTATACACTCAGGTTTCATTAATTTTATTGTATTGCCTCTATGTTACGATTGTTTACCAGTGATAAGTGCAAAAATACTGTATTTTTTGTGCAAGAGTGCCTTAGAATGAGCCATTAAAATTTTTGATACTATGAAATATATTTTAGAAAAGATTTTCTTTAGTAACGGGAGTATTTGAAATAGGTATCATTTCTTGATAACTTCACGTGAAACTTGAAGTTATTGTACCAGTTCCTTCCGAGTTTTTAAAAACATGTGTTTGCAGTTATGCCAACTAGTGTCAAATTGTCTTATATTTTCTAGTTCCTATGTCTGCTTATATTGAAACTAATGTCTGGTTATTCCTCCCTATCCAGATATTCACTATAACAGCCAGCTTTCAGCCATTTTACTTTTCCAGAATTTACTTTTCAAATAAAAAAATCAGCCCTAAAAATGTTAACATGGCCTTTTTCTTTTTTAATTAATGTCTGTGCTGGGTCTTTGTTGGTGCAAGAGGGCTTTCTGTAGTAGTGGAGAGTGGGGAGCACAACTCTTTGTTGCGGGCCCTCGAGCACACAGATTTCAGTATTTGTGGCACACAGGCTTAGTTGCTCCGCAGTATATGAAATCTTCCCAGACCAGGGATCGAACCCATGTCCTCTACATTGGCAGGCGGATTCTTACCCACTGCACCACCTGGGAAGTCCTTAACATGGCTTTTAAGTTAAGGCAAAAAAAGGTAAAATGCACTGTAATTGTGTGTCAGCTGTTTGCACAGTGGCATCGTATCTTTCGATCAGATTCTATCTATCATCTTCCTTTCATGAAGTGAAAGTGTCTTCTCACAAGCAGATATTAATCTAAGAGGTCAGGAAAAAACCATATATTAGAAGAAAAATTGCAAATGGTAAAGCATATTGAGAGGTGAAGATGTAAAAACTCTGTCATGTATGGTCCCATCTCCCAGGTGTAAAAGGAGATGAAAAAATAAAAACTATGAGACTGTAACTAGTTCTTAAAGCTTTACTGTTAATCCCAGCATAATATTTAGGGAAGGTAGAAGGATACCTCACGCAATGAATTGACAGTCACATTTACCTTAAAGGATTGATAAATAGGTTGTCAGTGTTTTGTAATACTTGGTGATACAGGTTGAGGTCTTTGGGTGGAGTAAAAACTCATTTTTTTGCATTTGGGATTATGGAAAGTCAGATATAGCAGAGGATGTCCGTGTGTGGCCTCTATAGTTACCAGACGTGGATTATAATCCTGAGAGTCATCACACAAAAGGTATATAACTTTGAATAAGTGGTACAATTTGATCTTCCCAAATTTATGTTTTAGTTTTTATAAATCTGTGCTATGTGCTTGGCAGGCATTCTCTGGTGTTGCAAAGTGCCACAGCGCTGATTGCAGTTGCCCCTGGCTCCCTTGCCTCTCCTGTGTTGAGTATCCTAGGCAAACTCCAGTACTGGTTGAACATACCTCCCTGCCTACTCTGAAGTAACTGAGTGTTGCTAGAGAGAAATTCAGTCAGCTGGTTTCACTTCTAATTTAGCGGTTACACATAGATAAACACATGGTTCTGTCTTTGTAAACCTGTGTTTCTCTAGTAAAATTGATTTCCTGTTCTTTGAAAAACTAGTTTCATGCTCCCTCATTTTTCCTCAAATATTCCTTATTCTTTTTCTCCATCATCACCCTGAGCTTCAAATGAGAAAGTAAAAGCTATCATACAGAAATTCCCTCAGCTTTCTACCACCAAACCTACATTAAATGCTCTCACTTCTCCCTCTTCCTCCTGTTAACAGTGGAGGAAGTCTTTCCTCCACTGTAGTTGTATATGAGCATGTAATTATATTTGTTTTCTAAGGCTGCTGTATCATAGTAGCTGAATGAGTTAGAACAATAAAAAGATTCTCTACTTTCTAGAGGATAGAATTCCACAATCAGGCTGTCGTCATGGCCATGCTCCATCTGAAGACGCTGGAAGTGTCCTTTCTTCCCTCTTCAGTTTCTGGTGGTAACTGGCAGTCCTTGGCATCCTTGACTTGTAGCTTCATCACTCCAGTCTCTACCTTTGTCTTCACACACGACCCTCTTTGCTCTGTGTGTGTCCTTGTTAACTTCTCATCTTCTTATAACAAACAGCCCTTCTTTAAAAGGATCCACCCTAACTTGTATTCACCACATCTTAACTAACATACCTGCAAAGACCCTATTTCAAATGCAAATGAGGTCAGTTTCATAGTTACATGGCTGGATAGATAGGACTTAATATAAATTTAAGTGACACAGTTCATCCACAACAGATAGTTATTAAACATCTTACAGAGTTCAGACTGGTTAGTGTGGAAAGCAGTATTTGTTTTTTCAAGAATCATTTCCTTTTTACATGTCTTAAGAACAGCTTTTAGCCTTACGTTTACCTGTTGTTTTGTGCTAGGTTAAGCCCACATTCGACCAAAGCTGAACCCCACGCCCTTTCCAGTCTACTCTTAAGTTGGCTTTATTCTTACTCCACACCAAGCCTGCTCTTTTCAGGTTCACCTATTGATTTCTGCTTGCTTGGCTCTCTGACAGTCCATTGTTGTGGGTTTCTTCATCACCAGCTATTCCTTCTTGGTCACCTTAGCTCGCGATTTCTCCTTTACCCAGTTCCCACATTTTGCTGTTTTTCAGGACTCTATCCTAGGACGCTTTCTTTTCTCTCCAGTCTTTCTTCATGCCTCTAAACCTTCTATCTGCAGCTCCATTTACTTCACACTTAACTAACAAATTATCTTCGTTTAGCTGTCTTCCACATATCTGAAACTTAATGTGTCTTAAATAATCGTTTCTTCCTCAAACTTGTCCCTCCGCTGCCTCCCAGGCCTCTCATTTCCGTCAGTACTAGCACTGTCCTCCCTGCTGCCCAAGCAGGAGCCTAGGAGTTGGCTTTGATTCCTGCCCTTTTAGTTACTGTGCACACGGCCCCCCCACCCCCATTCTGTTGACTCTTCCTTTAGGTTACATCACTGCTGCTGCATTAGTCCTGGTCACCAACATTCTTTTTTAATCTGAATATTACATTAGTCTTATAAAGTGTCTTTTTACTGTCTTATCTCCCCAAACTGTTCTCCTTAAAACATAAGGATGGCCTTCTTAAGACATAAATTGGATCATGATAATCTCTTACTTAAAATAATCAGTTTTTTCTTCTCACACTTTTCCTTGTGGCACACTAGAGTCCAGTGATACTAGTTGTGTTTCACATGCTTCTTTTAGATGTGTACCAAACTCTTGCCTGGCTTAACATACTTGCAGTGGTTTTCCCTCTACCAGGAACACTTTGGGTTTTTGACTTTTCTAGCTCCTTTTCCTCAGCTTAAAAGTCATTTCTAAGAGGCCTTTCCTAATTGTGCTGCCCTAAGGTAGATTCTTTTTTTTTAATATAAATTTATTTATTTTAATGGGAGCTTAATTACGATATTGTATTGGTTTTGCCATACATCAACATGAATCCGCAACAGGTGTACACATGTTCCCCATCCTGAACCCCCCTCCCTCC
>SJYV01010296.1:767261-810197 GCA_006410875.1 Neotragus pygmaeus | reverse complement strand
CCACGGGTGTACATGAGTTCCCAATCCCGAAACCCCGTCCCACCTCCCTCCCCGTACCCTCTCTCTGGGTCATCCCAGTGCACCAGCCCCAAGCATCCTGTATCATACATCAAACCTGGACTGGCAATTTGTTTCATATATGATATTATACAAGTTTCAATGCCATTCTCCCAAATCATCCCACCCTCTCCCTCTACCACAGAGTGAAAGACTGTTCTATACATCTGTGTCTCTTTTGCTGTCTCACATACAGGTTTATCGTTATCATCTTTCTAAATTCCATATATATGCGTTAGTATACTGTATTGGTGTTTTTCTTTCTGGCTTGCTTCACTCTGTATAATAGGCTCCAGTTTCATCCACCTCATTAGAACTGATTCAAATGTATTCTTTTTAATGGCTGAGTAATAAATACATTGTTTATATGTACCACAGCTTTCCTATCCATTCGTCTGCTGATGGACATCTAGGTTGCTTCCATGTCCTGGCTATTATAAACAGTGCTGCGGTAAACATTGGGGTACATATGGCTCTTTGAAATCTGGTTTCCTCAGTGTGTATGCCCAGCAGTGGGATTGCTGAGTCATAAGGCAGTTCTATTTCCAGTTTTTTAAGGAATCTCCACCCACACTGTTCTCCATAGTGGCTGTACTAGTTTGCATTCCCACTGGTGTAAGTGGGTTCCCTAAGGTAGATTCTTATCCCTGTATCTCAGCATGGCATATTCTTGCTCTCAGCCTTTTGCTTCTGTCATGGCACTTACCACAACTAATAATTACTTTATTTGTCCCCTCTAAAAAATGGAAGCTCCATGGCAGCAGAGACCGTGTCTGCCTCTTTACTATATTCCCAGCACTTAACGTTAACTGCTGTCTAGAACATGATGACTGCTCAGTATTTACTTGTAAGATGAATGAGTAACCAAATGCTGTTGTTAAAAGCTTGTTGGATTGTATAAAGTGAGATTTTCATCCATAATAGTCTGGGTTATTAGGTGAACTTGACAATGGCTATCTCACAAGGGCTTTTGGGCTCGAGTCTTTCAGGTGATTAAAATTCCCAAGAGCCCTTATGAGGTAAAAGAAAGACAATTTAAAAGCACCATTGTAAAATAAATAAAAGCACCATTGTATTTTAGGAAAGCTGTCATATATTGTCTATATCATAAAGTATTCCATTAAGAAAACATTTGTGGAAAGCAACCATGAGTTTTCTCTTTTGCAAACAGTTGTTTAACATCAACTAACAGTGGCTTCTTTGTCATTTCTAATGTTGTGTGGAACAGGATGCTGAAAACGCCATTCAACAGATGGGTGGCCAGTGGCTTGGTGGAAGACAAATCAGAACTAACTGGGCAACCCGAAAGCCTCCAGCTCCAAAGAGTACATATGAGTGTAGGTGTATTGGAGAAGAAAAGGAAATGTGGAATTTTGGAGAAAAAACACTAGATTTTAAATGTTAGAGCTGTTCCCGGAGACTTATTGCAGAAATAGATGAGAGAGAAGCAAATCAAGACTACTGTTCAAAAATGTACTTAGTTTTCATTTTTGTAATTATAAATAATAAGTAATATCTCTAATGTCAAGTCTCCTATTAATTAGAGAATACTGAATAATATTTAGACATTCTTCAGGGAGGTTTAATCCTCAGTCAAATTGTAATATGTATTAAGCATTTTGATCAAGATAAATATTACCATTACAGTAGTATAGTTAATATTGCTTTCCTCTTTCCAAATATTTTATGAACTAAAAATATGAAACTTTTCTCCCCAGCAAACACCAAACAGCTATCATATGATGAGGTCGTAAATCAGTCTAGTCCAAGCAACTGTACTGTGTACTGTGGCGGCGTCACTTCCGGGCTAACAGGTATGGGGACTTTACCTATGTGACATCTTAAGGTTAATTTTAAAGTACTTGATATTTGTAGGATTTTAATGCGATCTGGTTTTGGTTTTTGTCTAACAGAACAACTAATGCGTCAGACTTTTTCACCATTTGGACAAATAATGGAAATTCGAGTCTTTCCAGATAAAGGATATTCTTTTGTTCGGTAGGTGTGGTTTTTAAAAAATCTTTTACCTCCAGATCTTTTTTGAACTTTTAACTTAGTGGTTTTCTTTAAAATTTGCTTTGGTTATAAAGAAATAGGGATTTCTCTAGCTTTTATTAAATTCGCCACAATAACTCCTTCCTTCCAATACAAAGGCAAATCATTTTCTATTAAGAGAATTTTCTCCAAAAAATGAAAACATAGGCCATTTTATTCTCTTATATTAACTTCCTGTTTTACCTCAGGCCCAGTTTGATTTTTTCAAATGTTTTATTTATAAGTACCTTAAACAATTTATATTGTAATTCTTAATATTATTGTAATTGTATTATCATTGTAATTGTAATATCATTGTAATTCTTAATATTATTTTCAATAGGTTCAATTCCCATGAAAGTGCAGCACATGCAATTGTTTCTGTTAATGGAACTACCATTGAAGGCCATGTTGTAAAATGCTACTGGGGCAAAGAAACTCTTGATATGATAAATCCTGTGCAACAGGTGAGAGGGTTCTTGACTTTGCAAAGTAATGGCTGGACTAATAGGTATTTTTTAATGAAATTGTTAATGTTTCTAGCTACAATGATGGCATATAGGGGCTCTTCCTACATGTATAATATTATAGTTCCAGAGTGATGGTTCATGGATGCAGTGGTGACACGATGAATGGGACTGCCTCAACTGACTCATGCTCACACCACATTGGATTTTTAAATGTTCCAACAAACCTAACAGGGTATTAAATTTTTTTCTAATTCTTAGTAGACTTACATACTATTTGGAGAACTCACAAGCATGTTTGAATTCAGTTGAAACAAAAGCTATAAATATATTTAGGACCTTGGCATTTTCTTCCAGATTTTGCCACCTTTGTTTTTCCAGGCAGCTCTAGTAGTTCAAACTTGATCCCACAAACATGTCTCTGAGGAAATAGTAAATGAAACATCAAGATAGGATTGAGAAAATCCTAAACTATATAACTTTCTTAAGTAAACTGAATATAAGAATAGTCTTCATATCTTCCTTATCTAAAGGAAACAGTCATGGATAATTCACAAAACACTTAAATGTTCTCTTGAGTTGCATATTTATTTCTAGGGCATTACCTGCTGGCTCAAAGAATATGGCATTTAGAGCATCACTGTAGAGTTGAAGCAGTTTTTTAGCTGTTTTTTAGCATTGACAACTTACTCTTGCTTATCTTTTAGTTTTCATTGTAATGATGACCCTATGTGTTATGGCTTTGTATTTGTGGTATATAAGGAATGTATATGCACTTATAATTTCAAATAATACTAAATTATCTGTTATAACTTTGCTTAATAGCAGAATCAAATTGGATACCCACAAGCTTATGGCCAGTGGGGCCAGTGGTATGGGAATGCACAACAAATTGGCCAGTATATGCCTAATGGTTGGCAGGTACCTGCATATGGAATGTACGGCCAGCCGTGGAACCAGCAAGGATTTAAGTAAGCACATTTGTTCTTTTCCTTTATTATTAACCTTTGAAAATGTCAAGAACTTAGGAAGAGATTTTAAGTAATTAGCAGGTAATGTGGCCTTCTATCTAAAGCATAGCTTTAGAGAGTTTTTTACTTTATAGTTTTAAGTGTATATCTTTTAAAAATTGCCTGCAAATGTGTTGCTTTGATTTATAACCGGCATTATAAGCACTTTGGTAATGCTTGAATAACTCAACAAGTATTTAAGTAAGAAAATAGGAACTTAATAGTTGTTAAGGTTTTTATGTGACTAATGGTCACTAGCCTTTCTTGGATACAGTTATTTTGATCCTAGTTGCTTTTATTCATTAGGCATTTTTCCTGTGCAAAAGGGTTTATTCATACATTGTTATACAAAAGCTTCTTTATACATCCTGAATTATGCAATTTTACTTAAATTTCTGAAAGAACACTTTGCAGTTTTTATTTAAAATGAATATTGTTATGTTGAAATATTTATAAGCTCACATATACTAATAAGTACTTTAATTTCTTGTTTAAGTAATATAAATGCAAGTCCATATTATACCAGATGATCAAGATTCTTTCAGACAGTGGCTTGTTCAATGTATGTCAAACCCCAGGAGAACAGTTCTGAGATTAGAGATGAGTTTTTCTGAGTTCAAAGGGAATAAATGTTTATAGATAAAGGGTATTTTCTTAGCTGTAGTTAAACTAACAGAATTAAACTGTACAAATTAAAGCGACATGGATGCTTATTTTTAAAAGAAAAACCTTTTGCCTTTGCTTTCTCTGACATAACAATTATTCTTATATTTGGGCTTAAGAAAAAGGATATTTCCCACATATGTGTAATTTCTTCTTGGCGTTACATTTTATTTTAATCAGTGGATTTCCCTTCCCCTCTGCTTCTTTCACATTCTCCACCAGTCAGACACAGTCTTCTCCACCATGGATGGGACCAAATTATGGAGTGCAGCCACCTCCAGGACAGAATGGCAGCATGATGCCTAATCAGCCTGCAGGGTATCGAGTGGCAGGGTATGAAACCCAGTGAAAAAGGACTCCAGAATCTAAAGTCAGGGGCTTAAGGCTACAGGGAGTAGTAAAGCCGTTGTTTACTTACAGATTTATCAAATCAGTCAGTGCAAATGCCAGATACAGTGTATTTATTTAAAAGATTCATTTTTCAATCATGAAATTACTTATCATCCACATTGTTTTGAAAAGAAACAAGATGCTGGATGTCTGCCAATTTTTGCCTTCATTACCTTTTTTAATAAAGATTCTCAGATCCTTGTTTCAAATACAAACGCAGGGATTGCTGCCACTTTTTTTAAAATTGAGGCAGAAAATTGCACAATGTTGAACTTTTTTCCACTGAAGTAGTGTGCAGTTCTAGTTTGCATTCCTGATATGATTTAAAACATGTAATATAAAGATGTAAAAAAAAGAAAAACCAAAACTGTGCAGAGTCTAGAAGTTCTTTGTAATCTTCAGCTAATGCACAATTCTGTTTTAGGTTTTTTTTTTTAAATAGACATTGTTTGAACTGTCCCATCGCCACGGTTTCCCTCTGCCGTTTTTAAATATAAATTATTAGTTTACATCATTTTTGTATCTACATTTTTTCACAAATTTGTCTTGCCTTATTAAAGTTCTGTAAAATATACTTAAACGGAAAAAAAATGATGTTCATTTAGATTGAAAACTTTTCTCAGATGGATTGATAATTGTATTCATCTTGTGTTTTATATGAGAAGGTGCCTCAAGAATTCCCTGTTGAATCTGTTTAAAAGGGTTTTTATCTTCTGTGATAAACTTTGCCGTGTACCAGGAATTATAAAAACAAAAACTTGTTACTAAAGAAAATCTCTGAAATGTGATAAGTTCTTATGAACCCATGTTAATTTCATATGTCAACTTCTATATTTACATGTATTATTTCATTATGTAAAATGTTTTAGCAATTTAATATTTTGCACAGTTACCAAACTTTGTATGTCATTTTCTCCTTAAAGGCATCATGCAGAGTCAACAGGAGATTTATAAAGTTTTGTTTGCATGTGAATATGAAATACACACTTTGGTAGTCTTTGAATACAAAGTCATGAGCTCTTGTTTTTCCAGAATTTTGAGACACAAAGTTGTATGTAAAAAAATACATTAATTTGCCATATCCTAGTTATATTTACTCAAAAAGAGTAAATCAGCTTGATTTTAATATGTACAAATGATAGCTGTGAAACTGTAGAATATCCTTAGGTCAGGCATGGGGGTTCCTTGTGAACTCCAAAATTAGCCTGAATGACCAGCTGGGCAAAGCATTTTTTAAATGTTCAGAGGCCAAAAGATAAACAAACAAACAAAAACCCCTTGAAATCCTACCTCCTTAAACAGCCTTCGAAGAGGAGAAGCCTCAGTGCAATCATTACTTTGATTCTTTTGGTACCTATTTTCCTGGAGTTCTCAGTTTTATTTTGGGTTGGCTCCAAGCATTAAGAAGTTTAATCTTTGATGGCATTGTTCTAGTTTTGAAATTTCTAGTACATTTCAGAATCTCTTAGAACAATAGTGGGAGATTTTATTTTGTTTTCAGTAAAAGTCACAAACTCTCCTGTTTGACTCACAAAGGAAAAGGATCCCCACTATACCTATTTGGATGCTTGGTGGTTCTTTTTAAGACCAGAGAGCTCCCAGTATTTTGTTTAGGAACAGAAAAGGCCCATGGAATCTTAAGAGATTCCTGGCCTGTATTCTCCAGGTAGCAGCATAGGAGCCTGAACTGGTCTCTAAGCTAATACTCCAGTAAACTAGAGCCCAGGAAAGACAGCTCATAAATGTATAATTCTCTGGGGCTCAATTCTATGCAGTTGTAAACACTTGGAAACATTTCCTTGTTAACTTCTACAGATCAGGGCATGCAACCAAAAGCAGCTTAAATGAAATACTCAAAAAATGAAATAATAGGATGCTGTTTTTAGATTCTTCTGGTTTATGTTCCTGTTTTAGGACCCTTGTTGTTTTTTTCTTATTGTAAAAAATTTTATGTCCTATACATCTGTGGACTGCAGGGTAAATTATTTGGGCATAAATAATCTAAACAAAAGTGTAGTTTTCCTTTTATTTTGACTATCTCAAGTAATAACACTTTTTATTAGCCAATATTTTTTTATTGCACAATTCTAAAATGTACAGACTACTTTTTGAGAAGAAAGTAGTATTACTCAAAGGGTTACTACTGAACAAATTTGCAATTCAGGAACATTGCTAACTTTGCTTTAAATCTTATTCTCAGTGTTAAATCATTTTAAAAATTAACAGTCTAAAAATCATACTGGTATTAGTATTCAGTAAGGGAATTACAGTTTTTAAAATGAATTCATTCTCTGCAATATGCATTCAGATTTTACTTTAAAATACATCTGGTACTGTAAAGAACCTGAAGTGGTTCACACTTAAGGGGTTCATTAATCCAGTATTCTTTGCCCTGACTGTTTGGATATTAAAGTTCCTTTATGTTTTCTATAACCTTTGGGATCTTCTTGCAGTGATTATTGTGTGTGAGATTTTTTTTTTTCTTTTTGGTCTAGCCATATTGTTATATTCACTCAGGTATTTGTTAGATTTCTTTTTAATCTTTTTCCAGAAACCATGCTTTGCATTGGGATACTGCAAAGAATTGCTGTAGAAAACTTATTATATGAAATCAGGATCTCATTTTCCTTGTTGATATTCTCTCCCTGTGGAAAATGAGGTTCACATTCTAGTTTTCTTCTTGTTTTGTTTCTGTGCTTGCTCAACTTGCTTTTGTATGTGTGTTAAGGGTTCTATTACTTTGGAAAAGGCGGTTGATAAGGACTAGTTTGCATAGAGAATTAGAATTGAGTTTACTAAGAGATACAGGGTGCTCTTGAGGTTACAGTTGAATTGGAAAAATAAACTGTGTTTGTAGGAAATAAAGAGCAAACCCTTTCAATGAAAGAGTGATGATTTCTAAACACAAAATCTTTTTTGTGTACAGGATTATTGCATTTTTTCCAGTGACTACATTTTGACTGTTTAGAACTTGAAGAACATACCTCTAAAACAACAAATTTTAATTTAAGAACCTTTTGAGTAAAATGTATATGAATGAGTCTCAGTTGAGTAGTACTTTACCCTATGGTCTCTGAAGTTGGAGGCTGAAGTTATTCTGATAGTAATTCACCTAAAAAAGGAAAAAGTAGATTTTTGACTCAGAGTTAGTATGCTTAAATGAGTTACTGCACAGAATGTAGGAGTTAAGCAGATTTACATACTAGATAAATGAGATCTCTAGCTTATCTGTTTTCAGCTCTAGAAGACCAATCACCATACTTAAACATGCAAGATTTAGAGGCTCCTACTGTGGAAATACTAAGCTGCTCTTGAGTGAAAAGACAGATGCTGATATTTGAAGGTCCTCACCGACTCAGTGCACATGAGTTTGAGCAAGCTCCGGAGATGGTGAAAGACAGGGAACCCTGGCATGCTGTAGTCCATGGGGTCACAAAGAATCGGACACAACTGAGCAACAAAACCAAAAAGTAACTGGCCACCACCAGTCTTCTTAGAGTGGAGTGTGTTGACCAGTAAGCCCTGCCCATGTACACAAACCTTCCAAACAGGTTTTTAGTGCTTCACTTTTCAATGAAGTGAGCCAAAGGTCACCAGAAATTGAGAAAAACTTTGACTGCAAAAGGTAGAGCTAAATAGCAACTCTCAAGAATCTGAAAACTTAGAAATTAGAACAGGATCCTAATAAAATGTCACAATAAGAAATGACAATAAATAAATTCAGTGGGAGTATTAAAAGACAAGGAGATGTTCTGGAACAGAAATCAAAAGTAGAAAAAATAAATATGGATCAATTCAGGAGGTTTATAATATAAAATCAATAGTATTCCAAGAAGAAAACAGAAAATAGGGGAGTGGGTGGAATTTATTAAATAAAGGAAAATTTCCCTGATGATTTTTTGAGTTTTAAGATTGAAGAAAGGCTAATGTTGAGTTTGCACAATAAATAGGAAAGATTCATATGAAGCCATACCACTATAAAATTTTAGGATGCCAGGCCTATACGGGGCCCATGCTAAAATTTACCAGATAGAAAAAGGGTTGAGAAAAATACCCAATGACAACATTGAACCTAGGAATCAGTGGGGCACTGTCTTCAGAAGTGTAAATGAATTATGGTCATGGGTCACAATAGAATAAAGACTAGATATGTAAGTTCACAGAAGACTGATTCTCAGGGATAAACTGGATAAACTCCATCAGAACAAGAATTAAGTCAGGGAAAGAAAAATACAATGTAGTATCTAGAAACAGGATCAAATAGGAGTGAGATAATAGGAAGTTTTAGGATTACAGTTGTGAAGAGACCTGGCAGCCAATCCAGATTGATGGTCAGCAGGCCATACTTAAGGCTCTGTAGCAGTCGGGCTATGTATTGTGAGAAGCTTCACAGAACTATGGAGAATGAGAAGACTAAATACTGGAAAATCAGGCAAATGGGAAGAGATAAGCCAGGGAAAACATTGTAAGAAAAGAAACATTCCCTGAGCCAGGTACATGCACCAAGCTAATATTTCTTGTTTTCCTGAATTGTATTCATAAATATTTGTACTATTCCACTGCTTTGGTTTTCTTTGGCAACTCCAGTTGTATGTTGGATTTCCTCTGCCTGTCATCAATTTCTATCATTTGTTCTTAATTATTTTTATCTTTTTGTTTGCCTTTTTTTTTTTTTGGCACCGTGACATATGGTATCTTAGTTCCCTGACCAAAGGTCGAAGCTGTGTCCTCTGCTTTGGAAGCGTGGAGTCTTAACCATTGGACCGCCAGGGAAGTCCCTGCATTTCTCATCTCTAATCTCTGTTCCTTAATGTGCTTCCTGTGGTATCCCAACTCAGTTGTGTTCCTTTTAATGTAACCTTCATTTCTGGGGGAAAAAAAATTTTTTTTCTGTTTCCTAAATTCTACCAATTTCTGTTTCACTTTAGGGACAGCTCTTCCCTGAATTCTTGTATTTCTTAGCTGCATTTGCTTCATTAGATTTTTTAAATTTACATTGGAATGTCAGTGTATTATTTGCAACTGCTTTATGGGAACATTTTCTTGTGAGTTTTCTCCGGGGAAACTCTGGGTAAGTTTTGCTGTCTTTCTTATTTTTAATTACAGTATCTTGGTACAAATGCTGTGCTTACACCTTTCTGTTTATTCATATTTGAAACGGTTGTTTTTTTTCTAGACCAAGTACCAGCAGGAGGATGAAGGGGAAAGACCCTGTCAGGGTTTCTTACCTTCCTTCTCTGTGGCTACAATGAATTGTCTCCTTAAAAGTGTAGCCATGGTTCTCTCTCTGGGATGAGGCCTTGTTCAGAAGTTCTGTGCCAGCTGAGCACCCTTGATTCCTCCATGTGCTCCATTAGGTGACAAAACTCTTGTCTTCAAGGAGATCCCCTAAACTTGCTTTCTGAAAGACATCTCCTCTGGATCCTTTAGGCACTTAACACATCTTCCCTCCCTGCCTCTTCCAGTACTCACATACTAGTTCAGTCCTTCCGACAGCTGGCTCCACTCACGGTTTGGCTCTCAGACTGAATATTTGCAAGTGATTTCTGAGGTCTGCCACTACTGGCCCCCTCCTCACTCCCTGTCCTTCCCCCACAGCACTCAGCTGACCTCCCATCCAGTACCACACTCTTCTCAATGTGGAATGTGTTTTCTCTGTATCCCTGGCTTCACTTACGATACTGCTTGTGGGAGTTGGTGGTCATAGGTTTTCCTTATTGCTCCCTGTGATTTCCAGGAGAAGGGTAAAGATCAGGTACCAGACTGCTAATCTTTCTGCCAGAATCAAAAGCCCAAAGGAATCTTTTATAGATGTAGATCTGATCATGACTCTTCCCTTCTTGAAAGTCTTTGCTTCAGATTATATTTAGGATGCTGGGAAAGATTGAGGGCAGGAGGAGAAGGGGGCAACAGGATGAGATGGTTGGATGGCATCATTGACTCAGTGTACATGAATTTGAACAAACCTGGGAGATGGTGACAAACAGGGAAGCCTGGCATGCAGCAGTCCATGGGGTCACAAAGAGTCTGACATGACTGAGAAACTGAAAAACAATGACCAAAATCTTTATTATTTTTTATTTTTTAGACCAAAATCTTTAATACGGCCTGCAGTTGTCTTCTAAAGCAGTCTGTGTTTACCCAACTTCACTGCAAGCCACTTTATATATCAGAATCCCATCAGGAGACAGAGACCACCACTAAAATTTGAAAAGGAAAATTTTAGTGTAAATAGTGAAAAATATTAACCCCTAGAAGGAGTCCAAAAATTGCAAGTGCAAAAAAAAAAAAAAANTTTATAGATGTAGATCTGATCATGACTCTTCCCTTCTTGAAAGTCTTTGCTTCAGATTATATTTAGGATGCTGGGAAAGATTGAGGGCAGGAGGAGAAGGGGGCAACAGGATGAGATGGTTGGATGGCATCATTGACTCAGTGGACATGAATTTGAACAAACCTGGGAGATGGTGACAAACAGGGAAGCCTGGCATGCAGCAGTCCATGGGGTCACAAAGAGTCTGACATGACTGAGAAACTGAAAAACAATGACCAAAATCTTTATTATTTTTTATTTTTTAGACCAAAATCTTTAATACGGCCTGCAGTTGTCTTCTAAAGCAGTCTGTGTTTACCCAACTTCACTGCAAGCCACTTTATATATCAGAATCCCATCAGGAGACAGAGACCACCACTAAAATTTGAAAAGGAAAATTTTAGTGTAAATAGTGAAAAATATTAACCCCTAGGAGGAGTCCAAAAATTGCAAGTGCAAAAAAAAAAAAAAAGCTACTACTTCTGAGCAGAGTGGACAGTGCAGAAGCTAAGGGTTTAGGAGAGCACTTAAAGTTTCTAACCTCTTCAGAGTGGGCTTGATTATTGCAGGAACCTGCAGCCTGGTAAGAAACGTGCCAGAAGGTGTGGGCCAGACCTGTTCCTTAGAAGCTGCCTACATTGGCCAGAGTTGATCTTTAGAAATGGTCCACCAGGTGAGGGAGCTAGGGTTGCCAGATTTAGCAAGTGAAAGCACAGTCCCAAATATTACATGAAACAAACTAAAAGTTAATATGATGTTTAACTGGAATCCACGTTTAAATGGGTGTCCTGTATTTTATGTCAGCCTTTGAGGGTGTTACAGGCTGGTGCATCCAAAGCTGCCATAGAAGCAGCTGTAAGTGAGGAAAAGTATAGCCTGAGGGTGCAGCAGGGGCAGGTCCAGAGAACCACTGAGGGCAGCACCCCCGGGTCTTCTGTACACTGATCCATTGGATTGTACACTGAATACAAAGATTGAACTAGAACCCATAAGGAACATTCCTTCCTGTCATTGCCTTGCATGTTCCTCTGGTTCCCTCTGTTGGCAGAGCCTAATACTGAGCCAGCTGGCACAGGCACAGGTGAAATGCTTCACAAAGCAAGGCATAGCAGAGTGGATTGGGGATCAGGACTCCCATTGCAGAACCCTGCCGTGTGAATGCCTTTTGTCTGTCTGCTGTTTGTCTTCAGCTCTCCACTTAAATATCTCTTCCTCTAAAATTTCTTCCTTTTTCTACCCACAATCTACATCAGGAGCCTCTCAGGTCATCTTATAGTTTTCCTTTAGAGCATTTGTCATAATTTTAAATTATGTATTTATGCGATTATATCTTTAAAACCTGTGTTCCCCATTAGAAGCTGGTGACTGTTTTCTTCAGTGCTGTATATTACCCTGTAGGTAGTAAATCATTTAATTAATTTAATTATCTCAGTCTCATTTTAAACAAACGCTTTCTGCTGTATGCTGATAAAATACTGGGTATGAGGTGATAAAAGCTAAAACTAAAGGACCAAACCAGGGCCAGTTCTATGAGATCTGCCTTCCAAAATGTGGGGTGTAGGCACGTAAGACATTCAGGTAGAAATATCCAGTCGATAATGATGTAGAATTTGGAAGGGAAATCCAGGCTGGAATAGAGATGGGAGTCATCAGCATTTAGGTGGTAGTTTAACCCAAGGAGTAGCAGTCACCCAGAGAGACAGTAGAGTGAGAAGAGGACTGAGGACAGAACTCTTAGGTCTGTATGGAAGCGGGCAGAGACAGCTAAGCTTGCAAAGGAGAAACGAAGAGCTGCCTGACGCGGGAGAAATACTGAAAGCCCATAATGTTGCAGAGATCAGGAAGGAAACAACTCAAGGAAATAGTCAAGGGTCAAGTGTGGCAGAGGGGGGAAAATGTTCACTGGATTTAGCAATAAAGAAGTAAATTGGTGACTTTTAAAACTAACATTTGCAGTGAAATAGTAGGAACAAAATGTGGATGCAGTGGGTTAGGGAGTGGGAGGTGGGGATGTTTAACTAGTGCAGACTGCCTTCCTGATTTAGTGGGCTGTAGAGAGAAGGAAGCAGAGAGGAAGGAGCAGATGGGTTTAAGAAAGCAATAATTTTTTTAACATCTCAAAACAATAAATTATGAGTAAATCACAAAGGTAAGTAACTGATCACCAGAAAGAAAACCTCTTCTGTTCACCCATTTGGAAATAACAACAAAAAAATACCTCTGTTTTATATAAAAAACTGGAACAGCAGTTCAAGAATGTGTTTGTGTGCATGTGTGTACTATTTCTCTAGGATACTTAGAATTGGGAGATGGATTAAAGAATTTAAAGTGTAAAAATTGTATGATATATATTGTCAGATTGCCCTCTTAAAAGCTGTATCATTTTAACACTCCAACCAAAAATGTCTGAAAGCACCCATTTGCCCTGCTTTTACAAATGCTGATTGTTATTAAGCTTTCATTTTTGCCAATCTGAGACATGTAAAATGATCTCTTCTATTTCCCTGATTGCAAGTAAAGTTAGTGATTTTTTTCCCAGGGTAATTGGTTGGTTGTGTTTCTTTTCTGTGACTTTTCTGTTTATGTCCTTTGTCCGTTTGACCTCCAAGGACTTTTAGACATAGTGATTGCATGTTGAATAATAAATAGCTACAGGAGCCCGTGCACCGAGAGCCTGTGCTCCACTACAAGAGAAGCCACCCCAGTGAGAAGCCTCTGCACTACAATCAGAAGCCCCCACTCACCACAACTATAGAAGTGCCCTCGGAGCAACGAGACCCAGTACAGCCGAAAAAAAAATTTTTTTTAATTTTTTTAAGAAATGTGATCATAGTATCTTTTATTAAGTGACAAAAGCAAGTTGCAGGTAAAAGATAACATTTATCTTTGAAAGTAATAGAGGAAGTTTTGAAAACAATACTTTTGAACTAGACATCTTTCTTAATAAGTATAATTAGAGTGAAAGCTAGGCTCACGCAAATGGAGAAACTAGAAACATTCTTATGGTCAGGAAGACAAGATTATCCATGATTACCTTATTAATTAATTATTTCCAGGACTTACCTGGTTGTCCGGTGGTTAAGAATCTACCTTCTAATGCAGGAGACACAGGTTTCATCCCGGATCAGGGAACTAAGATCCCACATGCCTAGGGGCAACTAAACCCCCATGCTGCATCTGCTGAGTCTGTCCACTCTAGAGCCTGTGTTTCCCAAGAGAAGCCCACACGCTGCAACGAAAACCCAGGAGAGCCAAAGAAGAAAGAAAAAGAAAAATCCCAAACCTATGACAATTAGAAAAATACTATAAAAACAATGAGAGAATTAAGTGGGTGAAAAAATATTACCATACTGAAATAAAGAAGGCCCTTATTTGTATAAAGACCTTATTTGAAGAAGGAATTGAAGAACCCAGCACGCCTGGCCTGGAAGAAAAAAGCCTCTTTTAGAATGAGGTTGTTTGGAACATACATATAATGTGTATCAGCTGAAAACCCACAGATCTCTTAGGATGCATTTGGGCAATTCCATTGGAAAAAAATTTAAACACTCTCTTTACAACAGAGTCTCTTAACCGTGACACTATTAACATTTTGGTCCAGATAATTCTTTGTTGTAAGGGCTGTCCTGTGCATTGGAGGATCTTCAACACCTATGGCATCTACTAGATGTGTAAGCAGTGCTCCCAACTGAGAACAACTGCTTTGTGTAATCACTTGGCACTAATAATCATAAACACAACCAGACGTTGAAACCCCACTGTATTATTAGGTGATCATTTAGATGATCCAGGATATACTTAAAAAAATTTTTTTTGGCTGCACAGGCTCTTCATTGTATAGTGTGGACTTTCTCTAGTTGTGTGTGTGGGCTTCTCTCTTGTGGCACATGGGCTCAAGGGCGTGTGGCTTCAGTAGTTGCAGTGGCCAGGCTTAGTCCCTCCATGATATGTGGGATCTTGGTTTCCTAATTAGAGATTTAACCCACCTCCCCTGTATATAGGAAAGCAGATTCTTAGCCACTGAAGGCCAGGGAAGTCCTGATCCAGGATATTCTGATGATCATTTTAAAACTTGAAAGACAAAATTGGAAATTTTTTGTGGAAAAGAAAAAAATGTGCCCTTCTCCCCCTACTTCCAGATTAGGAAACAACACAGCAAATCTTAATCACGGAAGGGACCCCTTCTCTTACTAATAGTTAAGAAGACTAAGGTTCTGCCAGCGAAAGAATGTCACTCACCATCTGGCTCTGTAAGGATTAAGTCATTAGCCACTGTAGTCACTGACTTTCAACACAAACTTGAAGGGAGTTCAGGGTGGAGATCAGAAACAAGGCACTCTGCTCTGGAAAAATTGGGAGAATAGGACTCCATATGGATATTTTCAGATTTTATGAACCTAGTTTCCTGCATCTTTCCACACTTAGCGAAACACTAAAATCATTAAGATCCCTGTGCTTTGTCACCAGAAGCACCCCTCTACCAACGTGTGCTTGATGCACATACCCCTTCTCCTAAATCATAGATGTGCTAACCTCCCCCCCAACCTCTTCACATCACTTCCTCAGTGTTGAGAGACTGTCTCATTGACTACAGTCCTCAGTATGTCCCTGAATATAACAAATACAGCTCTCACCTTTTTATTTATTCATATTATTTCATTTGACAGTTCTCAGGTGACCAGTCCACAGTGCAACGATTAATAAGTAGCAGGATGAAGGCTAAAGGTGCAGGAAATCTCATTCTGGGGTTTTCCAGTACATACAAGCCTCACCCTTAACACATTCGTACTCAGCAGATATTGTCAACAAAGAGTATGTAGATTTATTCTGCAATTCCATGGACCAAAACTAGGTCATGCCGGAACTCAATTAACTCAATTCCAACCCCTTCTAAGGGAAAACGTTCAAGTAATACGTCAGAGTATAATTAAGGGAAAAAAGATAACTTGATAAAAACACACAAGTTATAGAAACAGCGAATACTTTGGTAGACAACACTCCCTTGACAAAACACTAAATCGCAGCCGACGTTGCTAAAAATATAGAAAATCTAAGATTTTTGCATCAATGACGGATGGAATTCTACTCAGAAACAGGACTCACTCAGGCCTGAACTAGTCATGACCAGCCCTAGAATTGTCTGTGCCTTCCAGTACCAGCTGAGTTGTCCAGAGCACGCTTGCCATAGCAAAAAATAACAAGTGGTACAACCGCCTGGTAGGAGCAGATTCCACCACCTGATTCCTCAACAGTTGTTCGCTGCCTCTAGGACGAGTAAACTACAACTCCCGTCAGACAACGCGAACTGAGGCGGGGCGGCTCTGACCAATAACGACTGTCGTTACAGCGAACAGTTTGGCCGCGTTTGTAAAAGGCCGCGGCAGGCGAAGAGAGAGGAGGTGAGGGCGGTCATCAGCGTGGGAGCCCGGGGCCGCAGGGTGGGGGGCGCAGGGCAGGTAAGGGGACTGTTGATCGAAGGCATGGGCGGCAATGGGACGAGGGCGTACAGCTGGGAATCCCGGCAGATAGCGTTTCCCAAGAGCAGGGTGCTGGCTGATTGATGCTTCTACTCGGGCCTACTTAGGACCGGAAGTGAGCGGTCGCACGGGGAGAATGCCAGGAAGTAGGTTCCCGGGTGATGCGTCTGGGGGCGGGCTGCGTCCTGGAAGCCAGGTGGAAGGTGCGGGACCCGCCGACCGGGTGACAGGGGATCTTGGTCTTTCTCCGGTGTTCCGAGGCAGCGCAGGGCAAACGGAAGCAGCCTGGACCTGAAGTTGAGAGTTCTGGTTCTAGTCTTGCCCCTTCCTCTCTTTTCTGATTTGACAAAGAATCCAGCAGATTCCAAACTCACCTTAGATTCTATCTAGAGGCTGGCCGAGGAACAGAAATCAAATCCCTGCTTTCTCTGAGCCACTGGTAAAATAATACCTGTTTCAAAGGATCGTGATGGGCATTACCTGAGTAAATGCATCGGAAGGGCTTACTTGTACTCAATAAATGTTAGCAAGTTTTATGTTTTATTCATGGTGCTCGTTCACTTACTATGCTTAACAAGAATTAAAACAGCGTTCAGCAAACTGAGTATAGCTCTACAGCCAAATGGCACATGACTGAAAGCCCACCACCACAGGGAGTGTTCGTGGAGTAGCTCTTCAGCCCTAGTTCCTGTACACCATCCAAGGAGGCTGTTAAGAAAACTTGCTCAGAAAAGGAGATTCTTAAGGCCGAGCTCAAATACAGATTCTTTATGAATCTGCATTCCTTCTCAGGTGGGACTCAGCCAAAACTCAAATTCGGACTTGAACCCAAGATCCCTGAATTAGGAGGAAATGGGAACTCACTATGTTGATCTTTTAACTGAAACCGTTCAACTAGTGTCAGGACTTAGAGAAGCTCAGAGAGTTAAGTGTGAGGCAAAGTGGCGGGTAAAGAATGAGTTTATTAGCGTAGGAGGCTTTTGAGAGATACAAGCAAGCCAGCAAGGGAGCACAACCCTGAGAACTATTCAATAGGGCTGCATTTTTATAATCAAAGGAGAAGTGGGGAGGAGAGAAGACCACCTTCCCCATTCTTGGACCTGCATCAGGGCTTACATCATTAGTTCCTCCTTTGACCCTCTCTGGCCTAATTGAGACTGTCCTGGTGCTAATATAGTCATTTGTATATTAGCAAAAGGCTAGTAAATTATACTAAAATATAGTGGGATTTCTAAACTTAACTAATTATCCTACTCTATCCGTGTCATTTACAAATTGTGTTATTTGTTCATGTATGCTTTCTGTAAGAAGTAATACTGTGCTCAGTTGCTAAGTCGTGTCTGACTCTGTGACCCCTTGGACTGTAGCCTGCCAGGCTCCTCTGTTTTGGGGGTTTTCCAGGCAAGAATACTGAGTTGCCATTTCCTCCTCCAGGGGATCTTCCTGACCCAGGGATCAAACCCTCGTCTCCTGCATCTCTTATATTGGCAGGCGGATTCTTTACCACTGAGCCATCTGGGAATCCTAAGTGATACTAGTACAAGTTTAAAATTCAAATTTTACAAAACAGTGAAATGTGCATATCCCTCCCTCTTTCCATTTCCCGAGTCCCCAGTCACTTCTTCTGAGGCAATATGTGATATAGGTGTGTGTCTTCCCTGTTTCCTTTTTTTTTTCTCTTTTAAACCAGGAGTATCACATTAAACACAAAGTTTTATACCTTTTTTTTTTACTCCACAGTGTATCTTGATATTTGTTCCTTATCAATACATATAGATCTGATACTTTTTAATGGTTCTGTAGCAGCATATAGTTACACCATGATTTATTTAGTTAGCCCTTAGACTGCTTCTGTTCTTGTGCTGTTATGGACAACCTTGCATGGACTACCGCTGTGCATGTTTCGTGTTCATGTGAGACTTGAACTCATGGAATCTTAAAAGTGGAATTGTTATGTCAAAGTGTGTTTTAAGTTTTATTTTATTTACATCCCTTTGAAGACGATATTGCAGTTTACACTCCTACCAACAATGCAGAGTGTGTTTCTCCACATCCTCCTGTGATAACATCTTTTTTGTTACTTTGCTGAAGTCCTGTTTTAATTTGCTTCTTGCTTATTGCAAGGTTGAGTTTTGGACATTTAAAACTTTTTAAATCCCCTGGTGGTCTGGTGGTTAGGACACTGTTCTGCCACTTCTGAGGACCTGGATTCAATCCTTGGTTGGGGAACTAAGATCTCACAAGCTACACCACCAGAAAATTTTTCTTTGTTTTTTTTTAATAAGCTGTCTTTCCATGCCCTTTACTCATTTTTCTAGTGGGATTGCTTCTTTTTTATTGATTTGTAAAAACATTTTAGGAAATTAGCCCTTTGTTCTTTGCATTTCAAATATTTCTTTTTCCTCATGAAATATAATTTTTACTTTTGGAATATAGTTGATTTACAGTACTGTGTTAGTTTCAGGTGCACAGCAAAGTGATTCTGTACACACACACATACATATATATATACATACATATAGCCACTCTTTCAGATTCTTGTCCCATCCAGGTAATTAGAGACAACTGAGTAGAGTTCCCTGTGCTACACAGTAGGTCCTTGTTGATTTTCAATTTTATCCTTTTGTTTTTAGTGGCAGATTTATTGAAATATAAATCATATAAAATTCACCCTTTTAAAATGTTAAATTTGGTGATTTTAGTATATTCACAGAGTAATGCAACCTTCCATCACCCCATAAAGAAACGTCACACTTATTAGCAGTCACTTGTAATCCCCCCCATTCCCCTCAGAGCTTAGCAACCAGTCATCTGTCTCTATGCATTTGTTGATTCTGGATATTTCATTTAAATCAAATCATACAATGTATGGCTTCTTATGTCTGGTTTCTTTCATGTAGCATAGTATATCAAGGTTCATTCATCCATGCCATAGTATGTTTCAGAACTTCATTCCCTTTTATGGCCAAATAACCCATTGTATGGATATGGATATAAACATTTTGTTTACCCATTCATCAGTTGATGGACATTTGGATTGATTCTACTTTCTGGCTTTTATGAATACTACTACGATGAGCATTATGTACAAAACCACCAATTTTCTAAAGTGGTTGCAGCATTTTATAATACTATCAACAATGCATGAAGGTTCCAGTTTTTCTTTATCATTATTATTGTCTATTTTTTTAGTCATCTTGGTGAAATGGCATCTCATTTTGATTTGCATTTCCTTAATGGCATGATTTTGAACATCTTTTCATGTGTTTATTGGCTATTTGTATATCTTCTTGGGAGAAATATCCATTCATATCGTTGGCTCATTTTAAAATTGGGTTATTTGTCTTTTTACTGTTAACTTATAAATGTTTTTATATATTCAGGATATAAGTCCTTTATCATATATATTATTTGCAAACATGATCTTCCATTCTGTGGGTTATCTTTTTACTTTCTTGATGCATAGTTGTTTTTAAATTTGATTAAGATCAATTTTTCTATTTTTTTCTTTTGTCACTCAGGCTTTTGGTGTCATATCTAAGATACCATTTCCTATTCCAAGGTCACAAAGATATATGCCTGTATTTCTTCCTAAGAGTTTTATAGTTTTAGCTCTTACATTTATGTCTATGATCCACTTTGGGTTAATTTTTATATACAGTGTGAAACAGGGATCCAACTTCATTCCTTTGCAGGTGGCTATGTATTGTCCCAGCACCATTTGTTGGTGGGACTGTCCTTTATCCACTCATGGATCTTGGCATCCTTGTTGAACATCAACTGGATGAGAGAGTTTACTTTTGAATTCTCAATACTATTTCATTGGTTTCTATATCTATCTGTGTGTCTATTGTCACATTGTCATTTCCCCCCCAATTTTATTGAGATGTAATTGACATATAACATTGTGTAAGTTTAAAGTGTAACACACTTACATTGCAAAATGCTTACCGCTATAGCACGACCTAATGCTTCCATCACTTCACATAATTACCATTTCTTTTTTAAGAATCATTTATTCTTTTTGGAATAAAGATTTCAAAGCACTGTGTCTTCATTGCTGCACCCAGGCTTTCTCTAGTTGCAGTGAGCAGGGGCTACTCTCTAGCTGTGCTCTGTGGGCTGCTCATTCTGATGGCTTGTCTTCTTGCAAAGCAAGGGCTTTAGGGTGCACAGCCTGTGGCTCACAGGCTCTAGAATGTGGGCTCAGTAGTTGTGGCACATTGGCTTAGTTGCCCCACAGTGTGTGAAATCTTCTGGACTAGGGATTGAACCCATGTACCCTGCATTGCAAGGTGGATTCTTAACCACTGTAACTATGCTGTGCATTAGATTCCCAGAACTTACTTGTCTTACAACTGAAAGTTTGTACCCTTTCACTAACATTTCCTGGTTTCTCCAATGCCCTAGGCCCCTGGCACCTGGCATTCCGTTCTATTTCTGTGAGTTTAGTTTTTTTAGGTTCTACATGTAAGTGATGTAATACAGTATTTGTTCCTTCTCTATCCACATTGTCTTAATTTGCTGTGTAGTAAATTTTGAAATCAGGAAGTGAGAGTCCTTCTACTTTGTTCTTTCTCAAGATTTTCTGGCTCTTCCAAGTCCCTTGCATTTCCATATGAATTTTAGGATCATCTTGTCAATTTCTGCAGAAAAAGGTATCTAGGATTTTGATAGGAATACATTACATTGGATCTGTAGATCAGTTTGAAGAGTAGTGCCATCTTAATAAGATCAACTCTTCTGGTTCATGAACATGAAAAGATGCCTTTCCATTTTCTAGGTCTTTAATTTCTTTCAATTATGTTTTGTAGTTTTCACTGTACAAGTCTTCCACTGCCTTGGTTGCTTAGTTTGTTTTCATCTTTGAACTTAGTCTAAGGTAATTTTTTCCATAAAGAAAAATACCATTTTCATGTAATCAAATGAGTCATGGTTTTAAACTGGGTCAAATATTTGAATAGTTATTTCCCCAAAGAGATAGACATATGACTAAATAAGCCTGTGAAATGTTACCAACATCATTATTCACTAGGGAAATGCAGTAAAAACCCCAGTGAGGTACCACTTCATACCCATTATAATCTAATGGCCATAACCAAGGAGACAATAACACATGTTGGCCAGGAAATGGAGAAAGTTTGTGAGAATGTATAATGCTGCTGGTACAATGTAAAATGGCACAGTCACTTTGGAAAACATTTTGGCAGTTTCTTAAAACGTTACACTTAAACTTACCCTGAAGTGTTAGTCGCTCAGTCGTGTCTGACTCTTTGTGACCCCACGAACTGTAGCCCGCCAGGCTTCTCTGTCCATGGGATTCTCCAGGCAAGAATACTGGAATGGATTGCCATTCCTTTCTCCAGATGAACTTCCTGACCCAGGGATCAAACCCTGTTCTTCTGCACTGCACGCAGATTCTTTATCATTTGAGCTACAGGGAAGTCTGACTACTCCTATTTATCAGTGTTTCTTTTTTTCTTTAACTTCTTTATTGAGATAAATGTAAAATTACCCTACCACTCAGTAATTCTAATTCTTGGTTTCTACCCAAGAGAAATGAAGACAGTTGTCTACACAAAAGACTTGCATGTTAATGTGCTCGACAGTATTGTTCATGATAACCCTGAAGTGGAAACGATCCAAGTATGTAAAAGGTGATCAACGGATAAACAAAATGATATAGCCGTACAGTGGAATGCCATTCAGCAGTGTAAAGGAGTGAAGTACTGATACATGCTACAATATGGTAGACCCTCGAAAACATTATGTTGAGTGAAAGAAGCCAGACATAAAAGGCCACATATTGTATGATTCCATCTATATGAAGTGTCCAGGAAAGGTAAATCTATAGAGACGGAAAGTAGGTTAGTGATTACCTAAGGGTGGGCGTGGTGATTGACTCCAGAAGGCAAGAGGGCTCTTCTATGGGGTGATAAAAGTGTTCTAAAACTTAACTGTCGTGATGGATACCCAACTCTAGAAACAATATTATTGAATTTTACACTTAAAATGGGTTTATGTTACAGTATGTAAAATATACCTCAATAAAGAAGTTTAAAAAAACACTGATAAATAGGAAAATTTAATCATTTCTAGATTTAATGTTTACTATTTTCTGGATTCTGGGTTTTGTGTCATGTAGGCCATCTTCAATCTGATATCCTTAACAAATATTTTAAGAAAAAATTGCCTCCTCTTTTTGTTCTAGTGTATTGACAGTTCCATTTTTTGTATGTTTGAATGTTTTATCTGCTTGGAATGTATTTGAGTATAGNTCTACTTTCTGGCTTTTATGAATAATACTATGATGAGCATTATGTACAAAACCACCAATTTTCTAAAGTGGTTGCAGCATTTTATAATACTATCAACAATGCATGAAGGTTCCAGTTTTTCTTTATCATTATTATTGTCTATTTTTTTAGTCATCTTGGTGAAATGGCATCTCATTTTGATTTGCATTTCCTTAATGGCATGATTTTGAACATCTTTTCATGTGTTTATTGGCTATTTGTATATCTTCTTGGGAGAAATATCCATTCATATCGTTGGCTCATTTTAAAATTGGGTTATTTGTCTTTTTACTGTTAACTTATAAATGTTTTTATATATTCAGGATATAAGTCCTTTATCATATATATTATTTGCAAACATGATCTTCCATTCTGTGGGTTATCTTTTTACTTTCTTGATGCATAGTTGTTTTTAAATTTGATTAAGATCAATTTTTCTATTTTTTTCTTTTGTCACTCAGGCTTTTGGTGTCATATCTAAGATACCATTTCCTATTCCAAGGTCACAAAGATATATGCCTGTATTTCTTCCTAAGAGTTTTATAGTTTTAGCTCTTACATTTATGTCTATGATCCACTTTGGGTTAATTTTTATATACAGTGTGAAACAGGGATCCAACTTCATTCCTTTGCAGGTGGCTATGTATTGTCCCAGCACCATTTGTTGGTGGGACTGTCCTTTATCCACTCATGGATCTTGGCATCCTTGTTGAACATCAACTGGATGAGAGAGTTTACTTTTGAATTCTCAATACTATTTCATTGGTTTCTATATCTATCTGTATGTCTATTGTCACATTGTCATTTCCCCCCCAATTTTATTGAGATGTAATTGACATATAACATTGTGTAAGTTTAAAGTGTAACACACTTACATTGCAAAATGCTTACCGCTATAGCACGACCTAATGCTTCCATCACTTCACATAATTACCATTTCTTTTTTAAGAATCATTTATTCTTTTTGGAATAAAGATTTCAAAGCACTGTGTCTTCATTGCTGCACCCAGGCTTTCTCTAGTTGCAGTGAGCAGGGGCTACTCTCTAGCTGTGCTCTGTGGGCTGCTCATTCTGATGGCTTGTCTTCTTGCAAAGCAAGGGCTTTAGGGTGCACAGCCTGTGGCTCACAGGCTCTAGAATGTGGGCTCAGTAGTTGTGGCACATTGGCTTAGTTGCCCCACAGTGTGTGAAATCTTCTGGACTAGGGATTGAACCCATGTACCCTGCATTGCAAGGTGGATTCTTAACCACTGTAACTATGCTGTGCATTAGATTCCCAGAACTTACTTGTCTTACAACTGAAAGTTTGTACCCTTTCACTAACATTTCCTGGTTTCTCCAATGCCCTAGGCCCCTGGCACCTGGCATTCCGTTCTATTTCTGTGAGTTTAGTTTTTTTAGGTTCTACATGTAAGTGATGTAATACAGTATTTGTTCCTTCTCTATCCACATTGTCTTAATTTGCTGTGTAGTAAATTTTGAAATCAGGAAGTGAGAGTCCTTCTACTTTGTTCTTTCTCAAGATTTTCTGGCTCTTCCAAGTCCCTTGCATTTCCATATGAATTTTAGGATCATCTTGTCAATTTCTGCAGAAAAAGGTATCTAGGATTTTGATAGGAATACATTACATTGGATCTGTAGATCAGTTTGAAGAGTAGTGCCATCTTAATAAGATCAACTCTTCTGGTTCATGAACATGAAAAGATGCCTTTCCATTTTCTAGGTCTTTAATTTCTTTCAATTATGTTTTGTAGTTTTCACTGTACAAGTCTTCCACTGCCTTGGTTGCTTAGTTTGTTTTCATCTTTGAACTTAGTCTAAGGTAATTTTTTCCATAAAGAAAAATACCATTTTCATGTAATCAAATGAGTCATGGTTTTAAACTGGGTCAAATATTTGAATAGTTATTTCCCCAAAGAGATAGACATATGACTAAATAAGCCTGTGAAATGTTACCAACATCATTATTCACTAGGGAAATGCAGTAAAAACCCCAGTGAGGTACCACTTCATACCCATTATAATCTAATGGCCATAACCAAGGAGACAATAACACATGTTGGCCAGGAAATGGAGAAAGTTTGTGAGAATGTATAATGCTGCTGGTACAATGTAAAATGGCACAGTCACTTTGGAAAACATTTTGGCAGTTTCTTAAAACGTTACACTTAAACTTACCCTGAAGTGTTAGTCGCTCAGTCGTGTCTGACTCTTTGTGACCCCACGAACTGTAGCCCGCCAGGCTTCTCTGTCCATGGGATTCTCCAGGCAAGAATACTGGAATGGATTGCCATTCCTTTCTCCAGATGAACTTCCTGACCCAGGGATCAAACCCTGTTCTTCTGCACTGCACGCAGATTCTTTATCATTTGAGCTACAGGGAAGTCTGACTACTCCTATTTATCAGTGTTTCTTTTTTTCTTTAACTTCTTTATTGAGATAAATGTAAAATTACCCTACCACTCAGTAATTCTAATTCTTGGTTTCTACCCAAGAGAAATGAAGACAGTTGTCTACACAAAAGACTTGCATGTTAATGTGCTCGACAGTATTGTTCATGATAACCCTGAAGTGGAAACGATCCAAGTATGTAAAAGGTGATCAACGGATAAACAAAATGATATAGCCGTACAGTGGAATGCCATTCAGCAGTGTAAAGGAGTGAAGTACTGATACATGCTACAATATGGTAGACCCTCGAAAACATTATGTTGAGTGAAAGAAGCCAGACATAAAAGGCCACATATTGTATGATTCCATCTATATGAAGTGTCCAGGAAAGGTAAATCTATAGAGACGGAAAGTAGGTTAGTGATTACCTAAGGGTGGGCGTGGTGATTGACTCCAGAAGGCAAGAGGGCTCTTCTATGGGGTGATAAAAGTGTTCTAAAACTTAACTGTCGTGATGGATACCCAACTCTAGAAACAATATTATTGAATTTTACACTTAAAATGGGTTTATGTTACAGTATGTAAAATATACCTCAATAAAGAAGTTTAAAAAAACACTGATAAATAGGAAAATTTAATCATTTCTAGATTTAATGTTTACTATTTTCTGGATTCTGGGTTTTGTGTCATGTAGGCCATCTTCAATCTGATATCCTTAACAAATATTTTAAGAAAAAATTGCCTCCTCTTTTTGTTCTAGTGTATTGACAGTTCCATTTTTTGTATGTTTGAATGTTTTATCTGCTTGGAATGTATTTGAGTATAGAAAGTGAGATAGGATGAATAAGACAATAATAACATTTTTAGAAGTCAAACTTCTGTCTCCCAATAAAATTTTATTCTGTACCCAATAAATTAAGAAAACTGGAAACAATGTTCAGAATCTTTTCTACTGAAATATTTGCACCTATATACTAAAGTCAGTGTTTAAGATGTTAATTGCAACATTGTCTAGAACTGTGGTAAAATATTAAGAATGAAAACTTGAGGACACTGAGTATAATGTAACTCAGTTTTTCTAAAACCAAAATCCCACATGTGTACATATATATATTTATTCATAAACACACAAAATAGTCTGGTGGATATATGCCAGCCTGTTTACTGTGTTTACTCTTGAAAAGTGAGGATTTGTGGGGTGGAAGGGCAAGTGGGGGGTAGTGAAAGTAGGGCATAAAGGGGTCATTAGTCCTTTAGTCTGCTTTTGCAAGATCATAGACTTATATGATTTATTTACGAAATAAACTATAACTGGCAAATAGGTCCTCCCTTAATGAGCAAAGTTCTGTTTTTTCACTTTAATAATAATATGCAATCATCATCATCAGTGTAATTATTAAATTGACTTATATATAAAGCAATCTGAAGCTCAGAATTTAAAAGATTTGGTCATAGAGATAATCAGCTTTGGAAAAACATTCTTTCCTAAGAACCCACGTTTGACTGATTGAGAATACCTACCAAAAAAGTGTATTGACCTCAGAAGGAAATGCTGTGTAAACAGGCTAATGTCTCTAGGTGTTTTTAAAGGGGTGATTTTGCCCCCCAAGAGGACATTTAGCAATATCTGGAGACATTTTTGTTTTTTTATAACTTGGGGAGGACACGTTGACTGCTACTGGCATCTAGTGGTGGAGACCTGCGATGCTACTAAACATCCTATGACACATAGGATAGCCCCCCATAATAGTAGTTGTTGTTCCTGTTCAGTTGCTCAGTTGTGTCCAATTCTTTGTAACCCCCATGAACTGCAGCGTGCCAGGCTTCCCTGTCCTTCATTATCTCCTGGAATTTGCTCAAACTCATGTCCATGGAGTAGGTGATGCCACCCAACCATCTCATCCTTTGTTATTCCCTTCTCCTCCTGCTCTCAGTCTTTCCCAGCATCAGGGTCTTTTGCAGTGAATCAGCTCTTCACATCAGGTGGCCAAATTGGAGCTTCAGCTTCAGCATCAATCCTTCCAATGAGTATTCAGGGTTGATTTCCTTTAGGATTGACTGATTTGATCTCCTTGCTGTTCAAGGGACTCTCAAGAGTCCTCCTGCATCACAGTTAGAAAGCATCAATTCTTAGGCACTCAGCCTTCTTTCTGGTCCAATTCTCACATCTGTACATGATGGATAGACTATAGTTTTGACTGTATGGACCTTTGTCGGCAAAATAATGTCTCTACTTTTCAATATGCTGTCTAGGTTGGTGATAGGTTTTCTTTTGAGGAGCAAGCATCTTTTAATTTCATGGCTTCACTCACCATCTGCAGTGATTTTGGAGCCCAAGAAAATAAAAATCTGTCACTGTTCCGTTGTTTCCCCATCTGTTTGCCATGAAGTGATGAGACCGGATGCCATGATCTTGGTTTTCTGAATGTTGAGTTTTAAGCCAGGTTTTTCACTCTCCTCTATCACTTTCATCAAGAGGCTCTTTAGTTCCTGTTTGCTTTCTGCCATAATGGTGGTGTCATCTGCGTATCTGAGGTTACTGATATTTCCCCCATCTTGATTCTGCTTCATCCAGCCCGACATTTCACATGATGTACTCTCCATGTAAGTTAAATAAGCAGGAGACAACTTTGACATACTCCTTTCCCAATTTTGAACCAGTCTCTTTTTCCATGTCTAGTTCTAACTGTTGCTTCTTGACCTGCATACAGGTTTCTCAGATGCAGATAAAGTGGTCTACAATTCCCATCTCTTTGAGAATTTTCCACAGTTTGTTGTGATCCAGACAGTCAAAGACTTTAGGGTGATCAGTGAATCAAAAGTAGATGTTTTTCTGGAATTCCTGTGCTTTTTCTCTGATCCAGCAGATGTTGGCTATTTGATCTCTAGTTCCTCTGCCTTTTCTAAACCCAGCTTGTATATTGGGAAGTTCTCATTCATGTACTGTTGAAGCCTAGCTTGAAGGATTTTGAGTATTACCCTGCTAGCATGTGAAATGAATGCAATTGTGCAGTGGTGTGAACGTTCTTTGGCTTTGCCCTTCTTTGGGACTGGAATGAAAACTGACCTTTTCCAGTCTTGTGGCCACTGCTGAGTTTTCCAAATTTGCTGGCATATCAAGTGCAGCACTATAACAGCATCATTTTTTAGGTTTTGAAATACCTCAACTGGAATTCCGTCACCTTCACTAGCTTTGTTCTTAGCAATACTTCCTAAGGCCTACTTGATTTCATACTCTAGGATGTCTGGCTCTAGGTGAGTAATCACACCATTGTGGTTGTCCAGGTCATTAAGACCTTTTTTTGTATAGTTCTGTGTAGTCTTGCTACCTCTTCTTAATATCTTCTGCTTTTGTTAGGTCCATACTGTTTCTTTCCTTTATTGTGCCCATCTTTGCATGAAATGTTCCCTTTTTCTTGAAGAGATCTTTAGTCTTTCCCATTCTATTGTTTTCCTCTATTTCTTTGCATTGTTCACTTAAGATGACTTTCTTACCTCTCTTTGGTATTCTTTGGAACTCTGCATTCAGATTCCTTTAGCTTGTCTTCTTTTCTCAGCTATTTGAAAGACCTCTTCAGACAACCGCTTTGCATTTTTGCATTTCTTTTTCTTGGGGATGGTTTTGGTTACCACTTCCTGTGCAGTGTGATGAATCTCCATAATTCTTCAGGCACTCAGTCAGATCTAATCCCTTGAATCTATTTGTCACTTCAACTGTATAATCATTAAGGATTTGATTTAAGTCTAGTGGTTTTCCCTACTTTCTTCAATTTAAGTCTGAATTTTCCAATAAGGAGTTCATGATATGAGCCACAGTCAGCTCCTGGTCTTGTTTTTGCTGGCGTATAAAAATTCTCCATCTTTGGCCACAAAGAATATAATCAGTCTGATTTTGGTATTGACCATCTGGTGATGTCCATGTGTAGAGTTGTCTTTTGTATTGTTGGAAGAGTGTGTTTGCTATGACCAGTGCGTTCTCTCAGGAAAACTCTGTTAGCCTTTGCCCTGCTTAACTTGCCTGTTACTCCAGATATCTCTTGACTTCTACTTTTGCATTACATTTCCCTATTATGAAAAGGACATCTTTTTTTTGTGTGTTAGTTCTAGAAAGTCTTGTAGGTCTTCATAGAACTGGTCAACTCCAGCTTCTTTGGCATCAGTGGTTGGGGCATAGACCTGGATTATTTAGATATTGAATGGTTTGCCTTGGAACAAACCGAGATCATTCTCTCATTTTTGAGATTGCACCCAAGTAGTGCATTTCGAACTCTTTTGTTGACTATGAGATTTCTTCTAAGAGATTCTTGCCCACAATAGTAGATATAATGGTCACCTGAATTAAATTCGCCCATTCCCATCCATTTTAGTTCAGATTTCTAAAATGTCGTTGTTCCCTCTTGCTATCTCCTGTTTGACCACATCCAGTTTACCTTGATTTGTGGACCTAACATTCCAGGTTCCTATGCCATGTTGTTCTTTACAGCATCAGACTTTACTTCCACTACCAAGTACATCTACATCTGGGTGTCTTCTCCACTTTAGCTCAACTTCTTTCTGGAGCTATTTATCTGCTCTTCTCCAGTAGCACATTGAACACCTACCGACCTGGGGGCTTCATCTTTCAGCATTACGTCTTTTTGCCTTTTCACACTGCTCATGGGGTTCTCAAGGCAAGAATGCTGAAGTGGTTTGGCATTCTCTTCTCCAGTGGACCACATTTTGTCAGAACTCTCCACCATGACCCATCTATCTTGAGTGGCCCTACACAGCATGGCTCATGGTTTCATTAAGTTACACAAAGCTGTGATCCATGTGATCAGTTCGGTTAGTTTTCTGTGATTATGGTTTTCATTCTGTCTGCCTTCTGATGGATGAGGATAAGAGGTTTGTGCAAGCTTCCTGATAGGAAGGATTGGCTGTGGGGAAAAAAGTCTTGCTCTGATGGGTAAAGCCATGCTCAGTAAATCTTTAATCTAAATTTCTGCCAATGAGTGGGGCCGTTTTCCCTCCCAGTAGTATCCAGCCCTAAATGTCTGTGGTGCCAAGGTGGAGAAACCCTGCTATCAATCATATTTCACAAAACTTCATTCACTTAGCAGATATTACATGGGGGATTAGTTCTTAGCACCAAAATGTAGGCATTCCTAGACTTTTCTTATTTGTACTTTTCAATTTGTTAATCAGTGGACTAGAGAAGATGTGAAGGGAAAGTCTTTTATCAAGACCATTCTTTGGGAACTTCCTTGGTGGTCCAGTAGTTAAGAATCCACCTGCTGATGCAGGGGATATCGGTTCGATCCCTGGTCTGGGAAGATTTCACATGCTGCAGGGCAAGTAAGCAAGTAAGCCCATGCACTTCAACTCGAGAAAGCCCTCACACAGCAACACTCAGCACACCTGGAAAAAAAAAAAGACTGTTCTTTGGAGTCAGAGAGCAAAAGCAAAGCTTACACCTTACTTCAAAATCATAAGCAGATTTACCTTTTTAAAAGGCATTAAAAATATTAAACTTTAGTTAATAATATGCATGCTGCTGATACCTGCAGCTTACTTTGAAATGCATCAAAATATGAAAGGGATTGATAGATGAAGAAAGGGGTATGTAATAAACAAATATAGTAAAAGGTTAATTTTAGAATCTAGTGGGTGGGTATATGAAGGTTGACTGTATAATTCTATTTTTTTTATATGTTTTAAAATGTTCATAATGTTGGGGGGAAATCAGAAACAGAGATTCACATTCAGCAGACACTGGGTAAGTGGCAACCACACTGCTGATTTTGATAGGTGGCCGCAGGCAAATTACTTAACTTTTTGATTTTCATCTGAAAAGCCATTGTTGTTTGGCTCAAATGAGACACTAATATGGAGAGTTTCAAATAAAATAATGAACGTAAAAGCATGTTGAAAAGCATAAAGTGCTCTAAAAATGCAGTGCATTACTGTTAGGAAGGCTGAGTGTTCGACTATTTATATACCTGGCTTTAGGTGTTTTTGAAAGCCCCCTGTGTAATGACATTAGCACTGTTTTACCTTCTTGTGATTGGAAGTATAAAACAACCATGATAATTTATATCAAATATTTCTCAAATACTTGTGAAAGACTTTACTTTTTTAAAAGGAAAGAATCACTCTTTGTATAACTTTAATAGTTGTTTCCTGTTTACTTACAGGCTGCCATGGTCTCCACTTAGGGCAGTGGGAATCTTTGACTGTGGAACATTGGGCATGAGCTTTGCCATTGGCTGGCCGAGGAGGAGGAGGCAGAATGTCTCCATTGTTACACCACAGAGTTCAAACTTCAGAAGACTTGAGTTAAACAGTGTTTTTTACTCTGCAAATTGTTGCGTCTTCACTTGTCTTCTGTGATCATCACAAACTAATGAAACACCTTTTAGTTCTTATGAATTCAGGTTATACTGTTTTCTGGATACTCTGGCAATTGAAACAGGTAAGATTGGTCTGAGTTTTGTGGGGAATGGTGGAAGAGAAAGAACTCATCTTTCCCATTCTCCAGTCGCTCAAGTCAAACATCTGTGCATGTTGAAATCAGGTTAACTAGGGAATTCCTTGGCAGTCCAGTGGTTAGAACTCTGTGTTTCCACTGCCATTGATCCCTTGGTGTGGTCAAAAAAGATTAGATTAACCTAGCTTGTTGTATAAAACAAGACTGAATCTTGAGAAATATATCAGTTATTACATTAGGCCTTAAAAAATAGAGAGATGCAAAATGCAAAGTTTCCTACACTTTTATTTTATTTGAGGGTTTAAATGGGATGTTTTCTTTGAGGGTACAGTTTGAAAATAGTGGATAGCTTCTTTTCATTTTACTTTCTGTACTAGATATTGTAAGTGATTTTAACTGTGCATGTGTTTGTACATGTATACTCAGGCTGATGAGCTTATTGTCTTTTCTAGAACCTGTGAAAAATGGAACCAAGCTCTCTAAGGACCAAAGTTCCAGCTTTCTTATCTGATT
The DNA here is from genome assembly GCA_006410875.1 of Neotragus pygmaeus. NCBI lineage: Eukaryota > Metazoa > Chordata > Mammalia > Artiodactyla > Bovidae > Neotragus > Neotragus pygmaeus. Next base: position 778,120 of record SJYV01010296.1, on the reverse strand, counting down.
TGGGGAAGGCCACATTGAGGGGGATCAGAAAGTGTCCCCGATGTGGCACATACAATGGAACCCGGGGACTGAGCTGTAAGAACAAGACATGTGGAACCATTTTCCGATATGGTGCCCGGAAGCAGCCTAGTGTTGAAGCTGTCAAAATCATCACAGGCTCCGATCTGCAAGTCTACTCAGTGCGGCAAAGAGACCGGGGCCCCGATTACCGATGCTTTGTGGAGCTAGGTGTTTCAGAGACGACCATCCAGACTGTGGACGGGACCATCATCACTCAGCTGAGCTCTGGCCGGTGTTATGTTCCCTCATGCCTGAAAGCTGCCACCCAGGGCGTTGTGGAGAACCAGTGCCAGCACATCAAGCTGGCCGTGAACTGCCAGGCAGAGGCCACCCCTCTGACTCTAAAGAGCTCAGTCCTGAATGCCATGCAGGCCTCCCCAGAAACCAAGCAAACCATCTGGCAGTTAGCCACGGAACCCACAGGTCCTCTTGTACAGAGGATTACTAAAAACATTTTGGTGGTGAAATGTAAAGCAAGCCAGAAGCATAGTTTGGGGTATTTACATACATCCTTTGTGCAGAAAATCGGTGCCAAAAGCTTGCCTGAACGCCGTTTCTTCTGCTCCTGCCAGACTCTAAAGTCACACAAGTCGAATGCTTCCAAGGATGAGGCGGTCCAGAGATGCATTCATTTCTTTGCTTGCATCTGTGCCTTTGCCAGTGACGAGACATTGGCTCAGGAATTCTCAGACTTCCTAAACTTTGATTCCAACGGTAGGTGGTGTGGTTGACACATTTACCTGTTTTTCTAAAACAGCAATGAAAGAGTCCCACTGACGGCGTTTGGAGATTGTCCTAGCAACCTTCAGAAGCAGTTGCTAGATAAATCCAAAGAAAAGCTTTCCTTCTTTTAATTCCAGTCAGCACACTTGCATGAAGGTTGGTTGGTTGGTTGAAATTAACAATCAAGAAACTTGGGCATTTTCAATGAGACAATGAATCAAGCAGAGTTAGCTTTGCTTTGATTTTTTACTTTTCTACAGGTGCCCTATGTTAGTAAAAACAAAGAACAAACAAAAAGTATCTTCTATTTTGTCTCGCTTGTTTGAAGATGGGGAAAAGTAGTACCTTGCTCAAAAAATCTTTTAAATTTTCTACAAGACTTATCCTGTTTTTAACATTTTCATCTTCTGCTTTTATTTTCATTTCTAAATGATCTTCAGCTGGCAGCAACTCCCAAATTTTTTGTTTTACGTTTCTCTGTGGAGCCTTTTATCATATTAATGGCCCATGAATAAGAACGTATGTTTGGGAAGTTCTTTAAAAGAACTGATTTTAAAGCAGGCAGTCATGCTGTAATTTGGGGGATTTGGATTTTTTAGAAATTAATTTTTCTCTAGGTTGGGACCCATAGTTATTCATAGATAGTATTAATAATTCAGAAATTTGTTTTATTTTAGGTCTAAAAGAGGTTATTGTGCCCCAGTTAGGTTGCCATTCAGAATCACCAGTATCAGCTTGCGAGTCTACCACCTCTAAGCCAAAGAAGAGGAAAAAAGAGGAAGTATCTGGTGAGAAGCTGTTTCGTTTGTTTGTTGGTGATGTGACCCTTAGATATTCTTTGTTTTACTGTGTTTTATATGTTTCACTGAATGTCAGCAAATACAAGAGGTAATGTTGTTGTTGTTGTCTGAAAAAAGTTTTACACTTATTGATAATTCTTTGTCAAGCTAAGGGTTGGTTTTGTTGGCCAAGTATAAGATCCACTCAAATTCTGCTTGTATTATTGATATGTTTGTTCATCTCTGAATCAGTTTCAGACTAGTTTTACACCTTAATCTGCCTTAGGATAGACTTACAAAGTTTTCATTGATAGGTGTTTGTTTAAAAATTTGTGATAGTGTTTAATTATATTTTCCATGATAATTTAGAAATATAGTTTGTTTTCTGCATTTTCAGCAGGTGGCATTATATGTGTATTTTTTTTCTTTTTTAATTCACATATATCAGTGTCAGTTAAGGACTCATATAAATCAGTGTGAAAATGCTAAAGTATCATAGTTGATAAGTGTTAAAAAACCTAGACTCTGAATGAAAGGAAAATATTACCTGGCCTGCACATGTGGACCAAACTCCAGACTCACTAGTGAAGAGAGAAATACAAATGTTTTATAAATACAAAATTAAAACGAGATACTTTTGAATGCCAAGTTAGCAAAGTTTTTTTTTACATGATGCGGCCACAGGCAAATTGGCCTCTTACAGTGTGGCTAATATAATGTAACTTGCTTTAGTCATTCGTAAAAGTAGTTTGCAGTATTTCTTAAGAACCTTGAAAAATGTTCCTATCCATAGAGGGTGTATTGCTGGAGGCGGGATTAAGTGGTTGTGCATAGTTTAGGTGCTGGGAAGTCGGAGAAAGATGGAGAGACAGCGACTTGGTTATTTCTGTGTTTTTGAGAGAGAATTCTGGCAGCAATATAGAGTAGAGATTGTGGTTAAATGTTTACTTATGAGTCTTTCCCCAGGAAACTTGAAATTTAAAAAAAAAAAATTTTATACCCTGTAACTCAGTAATTCTACTTTTAAATCATCTTTTTTAAAGGAAATAATCCTTGATATAGGAAAAACATTTTGTCCAGAGATGCTCATTGGTTATTTGTTTATAGGAATGAAAAATTAGAAGCAACTAAGGGCTAACCATGATAGGGATAAACAAACAACTTGATAGAATGCAAGGCAGCCATTAAAAATGACTGTAAGGAGTTTGTAGAAATGTTAGATCATTCAGGTAGCCAGATAAAGTATAGAATACTCAATTCAATTTGAATTTCATACAAACAGTGAATAATTTGGGGGGTATAAGTATTTCCCATGTAATTTTTGGAACACATTTACAATAAAAAATTATTTGAAATTAAAAACAATTTTTTTTGGCTAAATCTGGTAATCCTGGTGTAATTGTTGTTGTTGTTTGACTCTTCGACCCCATGGACTGCAGCTTGCCAGGCCTCCTTGTCCATCACTTTCTCTTGGAGTTTCCCCAAGTTCATGTCCATTGAATTGGTGATGCCATCCAGCCTTCTCATCATCTGTCGCCCTCTTCTACTTCTGCCTTCAATCTTTCTCAGCATTAGGGTCTTTTCCAATGAGTCCACTGTTCATGTCAGGTGGGCAAAGTATTAGAGCTTCAGCTTCAGCATCTGTCCTTCCAATGAGTATTCAGGGTTGATTTCCTTTAGGGTGGACTGGTTTGATCTCCTTGTTGTCTCAGGGACTCTCAAGAGTCTTCTCCAGCACCACAATTTTGAAAGCATCAGTTCTTCAGCACTCAGCCTTGTTTCTGGTCCAACTCTCACATCTGTACATGACTACTGGAAAGACCATAGCTTTGACTATATGAACCTTTGTCAGCAGAGTGATGTCTTTGCTTTTTAATATACTGTCTAAGTTTGTCATAGCTTTCCTTCCAAGAAGCAGTCGTCTTCTAATTTCATGGCTGCAGTCACCATCCACCGTGATTTTGAAGCCCAAGAAGAGGAAATCTGTCACTGCTTCTACTGCTCCCCCTGTTCGCCATGAAGTGATGGGACCAGATGCCCTGATCTTCCTTTTTCCAATACTGACTTTTAAGCCGGCTTTTTCACTCTCCTCTTTCACCCACATCAAGAGGCTCTTTAGTTCCTCTTCACTTTCTGCCATTAGGGTGGTATCATCTGTATATCTGAGGTTGTTGATATTTCTCCTAGCAGTCTTGTTTCCAGTTTGCAGATCATCCAGCCCTGCATTTTGCATGATGTGCTCTGCATATAAGTTAAACAAACACAGTGACAATATACAGCCTGTTGTACTCCTTTCTCAATTTTGAACCATTCAGTTGTTCCATGTAAGGTTCTAACTGTTGCTCTTGACTCACATACAGGTTTTTTCAGGAGGCAGGTAAGGTGGTCTGGTATACCTATCTCTTTAAGGGCTTTCCACAGTTTGTTATGATCTACACAGGCAAAGGCTTTAGTGTAGTCAGTGAAACAGAAGATGTTTTTCTAGAATTCCCTAACTTTCTCTATGATCCAGCAAATGTTGGCAATTTGATCTCTGGTTCCTCTGCCTTGTCTAAACCCAGCTTGTACAGCTGGAAGTTCTCGATTCAAGTACTGCTGAAGCCTAGCTTGAAGGATTTTGAGCATAACCTTACTAGCATGGAAAGTAAGTGCAATTGTCCGGTAGCTTGAACATTCTTTAGTACTGCCCTTATTTGGCATTGGGATGAAAATTGACCTTTTCCAGTCCTGTAGCCACTGCTGAGTTTTCCAAATTTGCTGACATATTGAGTGCAGCACTTTAATAGCATCATCTTTCAGGATTTTAAATCACGTACTAAAATTCTGTGACCTCCACTAGTTTTATTGGCAGCAGTGCTTCCTAAGCCCACTTGACTGCACACTCTGGGATGTCTGGCTCTAGGTGAGTGACCACACCATCGTGGTTNTAATAGCATCATCTTTCAGGATTTTAAATCACGTACTAAAATTCTGTGACCTCCACTAGTTTTATTGGCAGCAGTGCTTCCTAAGCCCACTTGACTGCACACTCTGGGATGTCTGGCTCTAGGTGAGTGACCACACCATCGTGGTTATCTGGATCAATAAAATCTTTTTTATACAGTTGTTCTGTGTATTCTTGCCATCTTTTCTTGATCTCTTCTGCTTCTATTAGGTTCATACCATTTTTGTCCTTTGTTGTGCCCATCTTTACAGGAAATGTTCCTTTGTAATCTCCAGTTTTCTTTAAGAGATCTCAAGTCTTTTCCCATTCTGTTGTTTTCCTCTATTTCTTTGCATTGTTCATTGAAGAAGGCTTTCTTGTTTCTCTGTGTGCTTCCCTGATAGCTCAGCTAGTAAAGAATATCCTGCAATGCAGGAGACCCTGGTTTGGTTCCTAGGTCAGGAAGATCTGCTGGAGAAGGGAAAGGCTACCCACTGTNATAATTCCTAACCAACCCATTATACTAATAATTTCTAACTTCCCAAAAGAATTTGCCTTTAGTAAGTCTAAAACATCTCGTGCCTCTCATGGTTGGGGAGCTGTTGTGGCTGGATGAACCTATACAGGCAGGCTAGATAACCTTCAGAGTTTGTAAGTTGAAACACTCTCGTCACGCCCAGGAATTTTTATTGCCTTGGAGCTGCACATTTACTCCTTTTCCGAGAGAAACGGTTATGAGGGAGAGCCCCCCGTAAAGTACTCTGGTTTTGGGGTAGATGCTCAGGAACAGGAGATTTCCTGAGGCTTGACCATGCCTTTGCATATGCCGAAGCCTCCTTTCTCATGACCTTTGCCATGGGCAAAGTTCCTCATACTGGCCCCCAACAGGAAGACTTATGTTAGCCCTAAAGACAATAGAGGAACTTCTTTAAATGCAAGATGTCACAGAGAGAAACACATGATGTGCAGGGAGGCACTGAAACAACCCAGAGTAAAGTCAAGTTGCTGAGCTTCTGTCTGTTGCACATCACTTACCTATGTCACCCCATTCCAGCTCACAGCCATGACTTGGTACGGACTGTGTTTTGCAGATGAGAAACAGGCTGTGGGAAGCTCAGCCTGCTGTGTAGTGGCAGAGATAAAACTCAGTTTAGGCTTTGTCTGACTCAGTGCCAAGGATGGCGGAAGCACACAAGACATGAGCTGTAGGTGGTGTCAGTAGAGTTTTTAGGAGACTGCTGCCAGCAGAGCAGTGAGGAAGGAATAAAATGACTTTAGAGCAGATCTGTGCCAGCAGCAGTTATGTGCCCATGAAGGTGTTAGGGGTTCAGTTCACTAGGGTTTGGCAGGAGTTCAAATTAAAGTTGTAGAAAAAAAGGGAAAGCCATGAACAATATATAGGAGAAAAGGCAGAATTGTTGAAAAAATTTACTTGAAAATACAAGGAAAAGTTTTGAGTGCACTGGAAAGAATGAATAAAACCTACTGTCATTCAGTGTTTGTCTACTTGTAAAGGTTTTCCTTTCTCACCTTTTTTGGTATTGTCTCCATATCCAGATGCCTTTGGAAATCACCCGGAGTTTTATCCAGAACCGAGATGGGACCTATGAGCTGTTTAAATGTCCTAAAGTAGAAGTAGAGAGCATAGCAGAAACCTATGGTCGTATAGAAAAGCAACCAGTGCTGCGACCCTTGGAACTAAAAACTTTTCTCAAAGTTGGTAAGTAAATTGGTGGTTTCAATAGCACACCTTCCTCTGAAGGTCACCTGTGTGTATTATGCTGTCCTGGACTTTGGGTCTTGACCTTAAGCAAAGAAGACACATTCATACATTTTGTAAAGGCAGTCATGGGATAAGGTGTTTTGTTTCATTTGAGCCACTGCTTTTAAAATAAAATTAGAGAAGTAATACCTGTTCATTATATAGAAATCATTAATTTCACTATAGAGCATAAAGAAAAATAAAAAGCACCGATAATCCACCCACCTTGCTTCCCAAGTGGCACTAGTGGTAAAGAACCCGCCTGCCAATGCAGGAGATGTAAGAGAGAAGACGGGAAGATTTCCTGGAGGAGGAAATGGCAACCCACTCCATTATTCTTGTCTGGAAAATCCTGTGGACAGAGGAGCCTGGCAGGCTGCAGGAAAAGCCCACCAGGGTCCTCTGTCCATGGGGTCATAAAGAGTTGGACCTGACTGAAGTGACTTAGCACACAGCACGATCCCACCCACCACAGATGACATCACCATTAAGATTTTGGTGTACACTCTTTTTTTTTTTCTATGCATAGAAAGAGTTTCTGAAACATGGTATCATATCTAAATAGCTTTTTCCACTTAAAAATATGTCACGAACAACTTTCCATGTCTGTTTTCAACATTATTTTAGACTTTTATTATTATAAAACATATATAATATAAAACTTAACATTTTAACCATTTTTAAGCATAAAATTTTTCTGCCATAAAGTGCTTTGGCACTGTTATGCAACCATCACTACCATTCGTCTCCAAAAGTTTTTCATCTTCCTCAACTGAAACTGTCCCCATTAAATACTAATCCGCATTCCTGCCTCCGCCAACCCTAGTTGCCATTCCACTTTCTGTCTGTATGAATTTGACTGCTTAAATTAGAATCTTACAATTTTTGTCCTTTTGTTACTGGTTTGTTTCATGTACCATAAAGTCTTCAATGTTCATCCACGTTGTAGCATATGTCAAATTTTCTTTCTAAGGCTGAGAAGTGTTTCATTATATGTATAGACTACACTTTGTGTATCCATTCATCTGTCTGGATACTTGGATTGCTTGATCTTTTGGCTATTGTGAAAATGACATGTTTAAACAGCTGCATAAAATTCATTCATTAAGTTATCTCACTCTGATCAACTCTGAGTTTAAGTTATATCAAACTTTTTGCTATTATAAACAACGCTTCCTTTTATAATTAACTTCCTTTTAGAAAAAGCTTTTATGGCCTTAATTATTTCCTAACTTATTTAGGATATTCTGGGGGATAAAATTCTTAAAAGTTAAATTGGAGGACTTCCCCGGTGACACAGTGGAAAAGAACCCGCCTGCCAATCGAACCTGACACAGGTTCAATTCCTGGTCTGGGAAGATTTCACAAGACTTGGAGCAACTAAGACTGGACTGGGTGCCACAACTACTGAGGCCACGCTCCAGAGCCTGAGCTGTGCAACAAGAGAAGCCACAACAATGAGAAGCCCGAGCACCACAGCTAGAGAGTGGCCCCTAGTCACCACAACTAGAGAAAGCCCTTGCACAGCAGCGAAGATCCAGCGCAACTAGAAATAAATAAAATTATTTAAAAAAACAAAAGTGAAATTGGAGAGTCAACGTTTATTTACATTTTTAGGACTTTTGATTTTTTTGGGTCACACTGCTCTCCAGAAAGATGGTACCAATTCTAACAGTTTACCCCTGCTAACCATGTATGAAAGAGTTTCTCTTTTTTAATCTTTGTTGATCTGATAGGCAAAAAATATCCTATCATTCTTTTAATTTACATTACCCTCAAATATTAATGAGAGTAAGTTTTTCAATTAGTCATTTGTATTTGATGAATTGCTTTTGCGCTGTCTATTTTTAACTGAGGTATTTTAATAGTAATGACACCTGCAACAAAATGCACTTAATGAGCTCTGTGCTGGCTGTTATTTTAAGTGCTTTACACAGATTAATTCATTTAATGCTCATCGGCCTGCTCGGGTAGATACTGTGATCCCCATTTACAGATGGATAAACCGAGGTGAAGATAGGTACAGTAACCTGCCCAGAGTTACACAGCTAGTGAAGTGGTAGAGCTGATCTTCAACCCCAGGCAGTCAGAGCCTTCACCCTTGGCCATCCAGTACTCACTCACCTGTCTTTCCACTAACTAGGCTATAGGCACTTTCAGGGCAGTGAACTATGTCATGGAGAAATTTAGAATTTGCAATTATTTTGTCAAATTCTTGTGAAATATATTTTTGGCTACTCTTATGAGTAAGATGTTTATCGTGTGTCTAACTTGTTACTGCCAGTGTATGGGAAGCTCTTGATTTTGTTATGCATGCATGCTAAGTCACTTCAGTCGTGTCTGACTCTTTGCAACCCCAGAGATTGTGTAACCTGCCAGGCTCCTCTGTCCATGGGATTCTCCAGGCAAGAATACTGGAGTGGGTTGCCATGCCCTNGCTCTTGATTTTGTTATGCATGCATGCTAAGTCACTTCAGTCGTGTCTGACTCTTTGCAACCCCAGAGATTGTGTAACCTGCCAGGCTCCTCTGTCCATGGGATTCTCCAGGCAAGAATACTGGAGTGGGTTGCCATGCCCTTCTCCAGAATTTGGTATAATTACTATCAAATTGCTGTCCTTAATGAGTTCCTATTAGTGATGATAGTTGTTTACCCACTTGGTTTCTGGGAAATTAATTATATCACTTGAAAAATGATGACAAATTTGTTTTCTATCAAATGTTTATACCATTGTCTTTATCTTGTTAAATTACCTACAACTTCAAGAGCAACAATGAATAATAATAAAGCTAGCGATTTTCATTTTATTATAGTAAAATTGTTGTTTTTACTATAGTAAAACTCCCCCAGCATAGCATTTTGCAACTGTCTTGAAAAAGAGATAGTGATAAATATTCTCTGAAAAAAGTGTTCCATGATCTGATAAGTTTGAAAAATGCTACATACTGTATTTCTTTGATTTGAAGACCCTTGAATGTAAGATGTTCAGTCAACTTTGTAATAACTTTTTTAGTTGGAAAAGAAATTTTGCCACATGAAAACTTCCCTAGTTGTAAGATACACTGAGATCTCAGAAAATGTTACAGTTGGAGTAGGGAGGCAGTAGTGAGTAGTATCTTACAATATAATGTATCTCTCTTAGTAACTCATCCTATAAATTTGCGTATTAAAAAGATCTTGAAATAAAGATTTGTATTGAACTTTATGTAACTTAAATTTTCCCCAATTTATTTGATCAGTGGACTCTTTTCAGAGGAATGCCATTAGTATTTCATATAGAATACATTTCTGGAAAAAGCTACTCCTTACTCCTTGGAAGAAAAGTTACAACCAACCTAGATAGCACATTCAAAAGCAGAGACATTACTTTGCCGACTAAGGTCCGTCTAATCAAGGCTATGGTTTTTCCTGTGGTCATGTATGGATGTGAGAGTTGGACTGTGAAGAAGGCTGAGCGCCGAAGAATTGATGCTTTTGAACTGTGGTGTTGGAGAAGACTCTTGAGAGTCCCTTGGACTGCAAGGAGATCCAACCAGTCCATCCTGAAGGAGATCAGTGCTGGGTGTTCATTGGAAGGACTGGTGTTGAAGCTGAAACTCCAGTACTTTGGCCACCTGATGCGAAGAGTTGACTCATTGGAAAAGACTGATGCTGAGAGGGATTGGGGGCAGGAGGAGAAGGGGACGACCGAGGATGAGATGGCTGGATGGCATCACTGACTCGATGGATGTGAATCTGAGTGAATTCTGGGAGTTGGTGATGGACAGGGAGGCTTGGCCTGCTGTGATTCGTGGGGTCGCAAAGAGTCGGACATGACTAAGCGACTAAACTGAACTGAACTGATTATTAATTTCAGATGAAATTTTTTATTTCATAGCATATCATATTCTTAGCTTATTAAGTTATTTTTATTTGGAGCTATAATTAATTTTTAATATAGTTTTTTTAATATTTCTATTTATTCATTTATTTTTGGGCCTTGCCACACAGCTTGCAGGAGTTTACCAACCAGGAATTGAACCTGGGCCATAGCAGTCAAAGTGCTGAATCCTAACCACTAGACCACCAGGCAGCTCCCTGGAATTGAATTTTTTTAAATATCTTTTTACCATCTTTTGAGAAACCTCTAAAGACCCAAGTGCAATGAAATTTAAGTACAGTTGATGTCCACTATGAATTTTAGGAATCAATTTCTAATATTGAAATAATCTTACATTTCTGGAATAAATCCTATGTGGTCTTTTTTCTTTTAATATATATGTAGATTCTAATTGCTAATACTTTATTTAGGATTTTTTATTATCTATTCATAAGTATTCAGTTCAGTTTTGTCACTCAGTCATTTCTCACTCTTTGTGACCCCATGAATCACAGCACGCCAGGCCTCCCTGTTCATCACCAACTCCCAGAGTCCACCCAAACCCATCTCCATTGAGTCGGTGATGCCATCCAACCATCTCATCCTCTGTCGTCCCCATCTCCTCCTGCCCTCAATCTTTCCCAGCATCAGGGTCTTTTCAAATGAGTCAGCTCTTCGCATCAGGTGGCCAAAGTACTGGAGTTTCAGCTTCAACACCAGTCCTTCCAATGAACACCCAGCACTGATCTCCTT
>SJYV01010296.1:736580-767180 GCA_006410875.1 Neotragus pygmaeus | reverse complement strand
CATCAGTCCTTCCAATGAACACCCAGGACTGATCTCCTTTAGGATGGACTGGTTGGATCTCTCTGCAGTCCAAGGGACTCTCAAGAGTCTTCTCCAACACCACAAAAAGCATCAATTCTGCACTCAGCCTTCTTTACAGTCCAACTCTCACATCCATACATGACCACTGGAAAAACCATAGCCTTGACTAGATGGACCTTTGTTGGCAAAGTAATGTCTCTGCTCTTTAATATGCTGACTAGGTTGGTCATAACTTTCCTTCCAAGGAGTAAGCATCTTTTAATTTCATGGCTGGCAATCACCATGCGGTGATTTTGGAGCCCAGAAAAATAAATTCAGCCACTCTTTCCCCATCTATTTCCCATGAAGTGGGATGCCATAATCTTAGTTTTCAGAATGTTGACCTTTAAGCCAACTTTTTCACTCTCCTCTTTCACTTTCATCAAGAGGATTATTAATTGCCTACAATTTCTTTTTTGGAGGCTATCTTTTTTGGGTGGGTCTTAGTAGTAGTTATATAGAAAATGATTTGTATGTTTTGAACTATTTTCCACTTTTGTCTGTTAAACTTTCCGAACTCTTTAAAAACTTTTTCTAACATTTTTTTGGAACTTTTTAATTTTTATACCTTTTGGAATTATCAGTTAATTTTTAAAATTCATGTTTGATAATAGGAACATTTAAGGTTCTTATTATTAATATCTAAATAGTCTATAATCATAGTTTAGTTTCTGTGTTCCCAATACTTTGGTATTTAAAATTTCTATTTGGTTGAGGCTTTTGATTTCTATATTCTTAAGTATCCATTCCTACTTTTATTACTTTGAGTTCAGAAGATGTGTCTTTTCAAATTTTTAAAAGAATTTAAAAATATTTTCTCACTAACCTAATGTACGACATGAATTTGTGCTAGCAAACATGTGCTAGCTTTAAGATTTATAAAACTTAGATAGCAGAGTTGTAATACAATTTCCTACTACAGTTTTGTTTCTCTAAATGCCTTCTGATATTGCAAAAGCCTTTAAGTATTGTAATGCAATGTTTTTTGGTACATTAGAGCTATTGACAGATGTCAATGTAAATATATTATCTTAGTCCATTTGGACTGCTGGAACAGAATACTGGGTGACTTAGACAACAGAGATTTATTTCTCACAGTTCTGCAGGGTGGGAAGTCCAAGATTCCTACAGATTCGATGTCTGATGAGGGCCTGCATCCTGGTTCAAAGATAGCCATCAGCAGCCTTCTCTCTGTGTCCTCACATTTCAGAAAGGGCATAGATGTCTCTGGGATCTTAAATAAGGGCATTCAATCTCACTCATCAGGGCTCTTCCCTCATGACCTAATCAGCTCCCAAAGGCCCCGCCTCCAAGTACTGTCACACTGGGGATTAGGTTTTCAATTTATGAATTTTGGGAGGATACAATAATATTAGGCAGAAATTTTAGAGAATATAGATTCAGCCTATAGCAACAGTTCATCAATTTTAAAATAACATTTGCCCTTAATCTGTCTGTATTCAGTATTACAACAGTGACACCAGCTTTCTTTTGTTTTACATTTTTCTGATGATTGCCATCCTTTTAACTTGTGACACTTTGTTCTTGTTGAATCTCTTATCAGTATTATATTATTTTTTTCTGATTTTAATATATCCCCTTTACTATAATTAATATAGTTGTTCGTCTGTCTTTTTATTATTATTATTTATTATTTTTGGCTGTGCTGGGTCTTCTTTTCGGTGCAGGCTTTTCTCTAGTTGCAGCAAGCAGGGGCTACTTTCCAGTTGCCCTGTGCAGACTTCTCATTGCAACGGCTTCTCTTGTTGCGGAACATGTGCACTTGGGTGCACAGGCATCAGTAGTTGCGGCTCCCTGGCTTAGAGCACAGGCTCAATAGTTAAGGCTCACAGGCTTTGTTGGTCCTCAGCACGTGGGATCTTCCCAGATCAGGGACTGAACCTGTGTTTCCAGCATTGACAGACAGAATCTTTATACTATTGAGCTACCAAGAAAGCCCCGTCTTTTTGTTTTTTTCTGTTTTTTGCTAAATGGACTATGTTTTCTATGTTTATTGTCTCCGTGTTCTAGAGGTGATACCATATGCTTATTTTTAATTCTGTTAGTACTTTATTAAAGAGCATTCTTTAACCTGAGTTTTTCGCATTTAAATCTTTAATATTCTGGACTTTATCTTCATGTAAGTTATGAAGTAAGATTCTGTCATCTTTTAGTTTCTTCCAGATAATTATGTAGTTGATGCACCCCATTTGTTATAAGAAACACTTAGTTACATTTCTTACACAATACCATTTGTGAAAATACCATTTTGGCCTTATCTTAAATTCTTCTTTTTGTATCCATTTTGGATCTTTCTGTCTTGTTCTTTTCGTCTGTCAAGATATATGCCAGTACAACGCTCTTGTGGTTATTATGGATTTGTAATATATTTTAGAACCATTTGGATTTTAATTCTCTTTCTGGTTTCCTTGAAACTTGACCTTTTCTTGCTAGTCTCCTTTTCATCTCATCCAGCTGTCTTTTCCTCTTAGCCTGGCCTCTGCTTATGATTCCTTTGGCCCTGTTTTCATAAAGGCTGGGTCTTACTTTATTTGAGAATGCCAGACAGTTCCCTGAAATTTTGTTTTGGATAGATAGAGCAGTAATCACTTTTCCCTTGCCTTGATTCTTCTTGTTGCCCTCCCCCCACCTTTTTTAGATGTGTATAAGAGACAGTTGCTAATACTTTATTTAGGATTTTTTATTATCTATTCATAAGTATTCAGTTCAGTTTTGTCACTCAGTCATTTCTCACTCTTTGTGACCCCATGAATCACAGCACGCCAGGCCTCCCTGTTCATCACCAACTCCCAGAGTCCACCCAAACCCATCTCCATTGAGTCGGTGATGCCATCCAACCATCTCATCCTCTGTCGTCCCCATCTCCTCCTGCCCTCAATCTTTCCCAGCATCAGGGTCTTTTCAAATGAGTCAGCTCTTCGCATCAGGTGGCCAAAGTACTGGAGTTTCAGCTTCAACACCAGTCCTTCCAATGAACACCCAGCACTGATCTCCTTTAGGATGGACTGGTTGGATCTCTCTGCAGTCCAAGGGACTCTCAAGAGTCTTCTCCAACACCACAAAAAGCATCAATTCTGCACTCAGCCTTCTTTACAGTCCAACTCTCACATCCATACATGACCACTGGAAAAACCATAGCCTTGACTAGATGGACCTTTGTTGGCAAAGTAATGTCTCTGCTCTTTAATATGCTGACTAGGTTGGTCATAACTTTCCTTCCAAGGAGTAAGCATCTTTTAATTTCGTGGCTGGCAATCACCATGCGGTGATTTTGGAGCCCAGAAAAATAAATTCAGCCACTCTTTCCCCATCTATTTCCCATGAAGTGGGATGCCATAATCTTAGTTTTCAGAATGTTGACCTTTAAGCCAACTTTTTCACTCTCCTCTTTCACTTTCATCAAGAGGATTATTAATTGCCTACAATTTCTTTTTTGGAGGCTATCTTTTTTGGGTGGGTCTTAGTAGTAGTTATATAGAAAATGATTTGTATGTTTTGAACTATTTTCCACTTTTGTCTGTTAAACTTTCCGAACTCTTTAAAAACTTTTTCTAACATTTTTTTGGAACTTTTTAATTTTTATACCTTTTGGAATTATCAGTTAATTTTTAAAATTCATGTTTGATAATAGGAACATTTAAGGTTCTTATTATTAATATCTAAATAGTCTATAATCATAGTTTAGTTTCTGTGTTCCCAATACTTTGGTATTTAAAATTTCTATTTGGTTGAGGCTTTTGATTTCTATATTCTTAAGTATCCATTCCTACTTTTATTACTTTGAGTTCAGAAGATGTGTCTTTTCAAATTTTTAAAAGAATTTAAAAATATTTTCTCACTAACCTAATGTACGACATGAATTTGTGCTAGCAAACATGTGCTAGCTTTAAGATTTATAAAACTTAGATAGCAGAGTTGTAATACAATTTCCTACTACAGTTTTGTTTCTCTAAATGCCTTCTGATATTGCAAAAGCCTTTAAGTATTGTAATGCAATGTTTTTTGGTACATTAGAGCTATTGACAGATGTCAATGTAAATATATTATCTTAGTCCATTTGGACTGCTGGAACAGAATACTGGGTGACTTAGACAACAGAGATTTATTTCTCACAGTTCTGCAGGGTGGGAAGTCCAAGATTCCTACAGATTCGATGTCTGATGAGGGCCTGCATCCTGGTTCAAAGATAGCCATCAGCAGCCTTCTCTCTGTGTCCTCACATTTCAGAAAGGGCATAGATGTCTCTGGGATCTTAAATAAGGGCATTCAATCTCACTCATCAGGGCTCTTCCCTCATGACCTAATCAGCTCCCAAAGGCCCCGCCTCCAAGTACTGTCACACTGGGGATTAGGTTTTCAATTTATGAATTTTGGGAGGATACAATAATATTAGGCAGAAATTTTAGAGAATATAGATTCAGCCTATAGCAACAGTTCATCAATTTTAAAATAACATTTGCCCTTAATCTGTCTGTATTCAGTATTACAACAGTGACACCAGCTTTCTTTTGTTTTACATTTTTCTGATGATTGCCATCCTTTTAACTTGTGACACTTTGTTCTTGTTGAATCTCTTATCAGTATTATATTATTTTTTTCTGATTTTAATATATCCCCTTTACTATAATTAATATAGTTGTTCGTCTGTCTTTTTATTATTATTATTTATTATTTTTGGCTGTGCTGGGTCTTCTTTTCGGTGCAGGCTTTTCTCTAGTTGCAGCAAGCAGGGGCTACTTTCCAGTTGCCCTGTGCAGACTTCTCATTGCAACGGCTTCTCTTGTTGCGGAACATGTGCACTTGGGTGCACAGGCATCAGTAGTTGCGGCTCCCTGGCTTAGAGCACAGGCTCAATAGTTAAGGCTCACAGGCTTTGTTGGTCCTCAGCACGTGGGATCTTCCCAGATCAGGGACTGAACCTGTGTTTCCAGCATTGACAGACAGAATCTTTATACTATTGAGCTACCAAGAAAGCCCCGTCTTTTTGTTTTTTTCTGTTTTTTGCTAAATGGACTATGTTTTCTATGTTTATTGTCTCCGTGTTCTAGAGGTGATACCATATGCTTATTTTTAATTCTGTTAGTACTTTATTAAAGAGCATTCTTTAACCTGAGTTTTTCGCATTTAAATCTTTAATATTCTGGACTTTATCTTCATGTAAGTTATGAAGTAAGATTCTGTCATCTTTTAGTTTCTTCCAGATAATTATGTAGTTGATGCACCCCATTTGTTATAAGAAACACTTAGTTACATTTCTTACACAATACCATTTGTGAAAATACCATTTTGGCCTTATCTTAAATTCTTCTTTTTGTATCCATTTTGGATCTTTCTGTCTTGTTCTTTTCGTCTGTCAAGATATATGCCAGTACAACGCTCTTGTGGTTATTATGGATTTGTAATATATTTTAGAACCATTTGGATTTTAATTCTCTTTCTGGTTTCCTTGAAACTTGACCTTTTCTTGCTAGTCTCCTTTTCATCTCATCCAGCTGTCTTTTCCTCTTAGCCTGGCCTCTGCTTATGATTCCTTTGGCCCTGTTTTCATAAAGGCTGGGTCTTACTTTATTTGAGAATGCCAGACAGTTCCCTGAAATTTTGTTTTGGATAGATAGAGCAGTAATCACTTTTCCCTTGCCTTGATTCTTCTTGTTGCCCTCCCCCCACCTTTTTTCCTTCTCATATAGTTTTTTTTTTTACTTCTTTTTCCTTTTAAAATTTGTGAAAACTTATTTCAAAATTGTACTAATCAATTCTTTATTCTTTTCTTTTTTATCTTCAGGCAACACTTCCCCAGATCAAAAGGAGCCAACACCTTTCATCATCGAGTGGATCCCAGATATTCTTCCCCAATCCAAGATTGGTGAGCTTCGAATCAAGTTTGAGTATGGGCACCACCGCAATGGGCATGTGGCAGAGTACCAAGACCAGCGGCCGCCCTTGGACCAGCCCTTGGAACTGGCCCCTCTGACCACCATCACTTTCCCTTGAAGCAAAGCAAGAGTCTTTTGCTGCTAGATTTGCACATCCCCACCCTTTGACAACTTTAAATACTAGTTAGACACTTAGATGGCTCTGTTCCTTAGTGAACTACTCTTAGCTAAGATGCAGTTTCTCAGTGCATTCAAGTGAATTCTTTTGAAGAAAAACTCTTCTTGTAAATAGCCCTTTTGGTGCTGCTGTGTATAGTCTTCACTTAACTTGGATGATATTCATGGTAGAGTTTTTAAAGAAACAGAAAACCAGCTCACTTACCTTCCTGAAGGACTCACCTTTAGAGTTAGTTTCAACCTTTTTCTAATTCTCTAAGAAGTCAGCAGCACTCTACCTTATACTAACATGTTGGAAAATTAATAATACCTTGGTTAGGGCAAAATGTTGAAGATCATCCTGACAGAGTTCCAATCATATCCTTTTATTTTCTTCTTAAATAAAGCACAGTGTCACTAGTTTTTATAAATTATATCTTGTGTTGGCCTAATTATAAAAGTATAAACCTTTTGGGAGATTTAGGTAATAGTGAACTAGGAGTAAAGAGATTCAGGTGTTAAGGCAATACTGATTGACATTTCAAACTAGTAATTGCTTGTTCACTTGATTTTTATTTCCTTCTTTACTCTCCAAAAAGCTTAACAGGTGGTAAAATTCAGTTTCTATTTTTTAATTCATTGTTCACAGAATGGAGATACTGAAAGTCACAGAATAGAAGCCTATCTTTAAGGAGAAAAGAAAAGAACAGAACATTTCCTATTTGCCTGTTACATCCCAGGCATTTTCATTTATAATCTCACTTAATCATTTTTCTCATTTAGTCCTCATCATTATTTGAATTTAGCCACCACTCCTTCTTTATAAACAGTCTCTCTGAGATTAAGTATCTTACTGGAAATAGCATTAAAAATGTTTCATTTTATTCCAAAGTGCATGTTCTTTCCACTTTATCATATTGCTTTATAATATAAATTCTTCATAATTCATTATCTTTGGAAGACAAGAAAAGTGTATAGGTAGGCATTTTTGATTACACATAACAAAAAGCCAACTCTAACCAGCTCAGGCAAAAACAGGAATGAATGACTGGTTCATGGACACTAAAATAGGGCTAGACAACTATCCTCGGGTGGAACAGGGGTGTGGTTAGGCCTCAGAACCCCTGCAGCCAGGGTCCATCTAACCCATCTCTACCTCTCTTGAGGCTTCATTACTATGAACACAGTGCAGCTCCTTCCGGTAGGATATCTGGTTCCTAACACATCGTTGACAGCAAAGAGATCAAATCATTCAACCCTAAAGGAAATCAATCCTGAATATTCATTGGAAGTACTGATGCTGAAGCTGGAGCTCCAATACTTTGGCCCCCTGATGTGAAGAGCCGACTCATTGGAAAAGACCTTGATGCTGGGAAAGACTGAAGGCGAAAGGAAAAAGGGGACAACAGAGGATTAGATGTTAAGACAGCATCACCGAGTCAATGGACATGACTTTCGGCAAACTCCAGGAGATGGTGAAAGATGGGGGAGCCTGGTGTGCTGCAGCCCATGGGGTCACAAAGGGTCAGAAAAGACTTAGTGACTGAACAACAACAATAAATGCACCTGAAACTATGCCTTTCACTTCTGCTCTAGAGCAGGACTGACTGCTCTGCTCAACTCAAAAGTACAAAGTCCAAAATCCCCAAAGAAAGGTCTAATGGACCTAATTGAGTTGAGTTGGGAGACCGGTTTGTGAGCATTTTTGGTAAAAGAAGGACCTGTGCCCCTACATGAAGGAGATGGGTAGGCAAATTAAGGGTTGTGTGTCCTCTACAATTGAGGGGCTGGCTTGTGTGGCGAGTTCTCAAGTGCTTCAGATAATGGGGAAGATCCTTGAGAAGAACCTAGAGGTCCAGGGAGAATTAGACTTTGTGCTGGGCTTGAAAGGAGAAGGGGAATTCTCTGGTGTTCCATGCTTCCATTGCAGGGGACACGGGTTTGATTTCTGGTCGGGGAACTAAGATCCCACAAACCCTGCCACGTGAACAAAATAAAAAAGGAAGGGCTTGGATAAGTATAGAGAAGAGGAGACATTAAAACTAGGTGAGGCAGAGTGCCTGCCTGAAAAGTAAAAATACCCAAGGAAACATAGTGGCTGGCCTATTCTAAGTCCTTCAGTCTTTGAGGACATCTGTGAGTTTTTTGATCAAGCTAAACCTGTGAGTGACAGGCAAATCCTGGCTCAGTCTAGCAGTACTTGACTCTAACCTTGGGGGCCATTAGAACCACATGGGCCATAAAATACACAGCTGGGGCAAATAATTTACCCAAAGAGGCTACCCCTCCAGTGCTGGGGTGTTCACCCAGGACCCCCCTGGCCCATCAACACAGTCCATCAAAATCTGGCATGGGTTCAGAGTTACATTGACACCCTCTCTACCAGGTTGAGCACAGTCCTAAGAGTACCAGTAGGGTTGCTGCACCTACTCCCAGCATCCAAATACCTTTGGGACACCATCAGCAGTGACCTCATTTCAGACCTGCCCCTCACTACAAGAGTAGAGTGGGCCTAGATACTCCCATCAATCCAGTGCTCTTCAAACCCTGCACCCACCCATACACACTCCTACCTGTACCATCTGCTGCACACCTCCTCCATTAATTGTTGGTCTCTCCCAACTCTGAGGGCTGCCCATCTGCTGCCTTTCCATGCTGCAGCCACTGTTTGTATTCTGGAGTGAGCAGTGCAAAACCTTCCCATGTCCACACAGCCTCCTGCCTACTGCACAGACTGACCATCCTCAGACTGAGTGTATACTGATGGGCATCCTAACTCCTCCTTCAGGCAACACAGCCAGGCCCCTAACACAGTGGGCATGGTGAGAACTACTTGCTACTCCTACACCCAGGATACTTTGGTTCACATCTGCCTCTAACAAAATTGCTAGCATCTNATACTGATGGGCATCCTAACTCCTCCTTCAGGCAACACAGCCAGGCCCCTAACACAGTGGGCATGGTGAGAACTACTTGCTACTCCTACACCCAGGATACTTTGGTTCGCATCTGCCTCTAACAAAATTGCTAGCATCTCAACAGCTAGCTACTATTCACAGGCATGAGAGGCCACTCAGAGACCTTCAGAAAATCTGACTCTAAGAACCACGCAGCTAAGGGAAGTTTTGTAGGCCTGCCACCTGGCTCTCTCAAGATACCAGAGGTCATCAGCTCTGTGACTTTTCTGGGGAAGTCCTCTCACTGATTCCTGTTGTGTCTCGTCAACCAATCACTTCCCTTTCCCTCCAGCCCACATGTGCATACACAGGCACCCACACCAGCCCCCATGCCAGGCCACTTACAGAGTGCGACCTGTTTATGTCATCCCAGAGGAACTCCTCTATCACTTTCTGGTCTCCTATGTCAGAAACAGGCCAAGATTTGCCCTCCACTAGAATTCAGGGAGCTCCTGCTTTATCTACTGAAGGGGAGGGAATGAATGGGCAGGGCTGCCCTCCTCCAGCCCTTTGAATGAATGGACTCTCTGTCAGAAGGCACAGACAACACAGAAAAGTCAGGCACAGAGAACAGCCCTGTGTCTATTTTGTCGGTGAATTTCCAAAGATGAACCTGCTTAACTCAACATAGTCCCTTTTTTTTAATCTTATAGATTCTGATTTCTTACTTTTCTTCTGGCCCATCTCGTGATAGTTCCTGACATTCCTTATTTGATCCTCTTTTCAAACCTCCTTACAGGGAGTTTCCCTGGTAGTCTAGTGGTTAGGATTCCAGGCTTTCACTGCTGTGGCGCACGTTCAATCCCTGGTCAGGAAACTGAGATCCCACAAGTCATGTGGCCCAGGTAAACAAAAAAACAAAACCTCCTATCTGCCTGCCCTCCCACAACCAGGCTCCCTTCACATCTCTCTACCATCCCACCTGTCTCAACAAGAAAGGGCAGGAGGAGGACATGTTTACGCTAGTGCTTTAATGTGCACAGAAATCACCCACGGATATAGTCAGACCATATATTCAGAAATTCCAGGGTGGGGTCCAAGAGCCTGCAATTTTATCATCCAGCAGGATGAAGCAAGTTGCTGGGCTGAAGCAATACTGCTGGAGTGCACGTTGCATTTCGAATTGCAGGATCTAGTACCAGCGCTGGTGCAGATCCTCACCTTTCACTGCTAATGGGAGAGGACAGTGCTTCTGGTCAGTAACAAGCACATAGCTATGTGGTTCAAGGCACGTATTAGTGGGAGTTGTTTTATGGCGCACTGCTGCAAAGCTGATCCCATGGATGAAGCCTTGCTCCTGGGAACTAGTCACCACTTGACGGCTATAGAAATACAAAGCCGGTCTGCCACCATCTACTTTCCATGCAATTTTTCACCCTCTCCCCAGACTACCATCTTAAGGTTCAGAGTTTAACCGCTGGGTTCAAACCCCTTACTGCGTTACCCGTTTATGAGCCGTGTAACCTAAGGCAAGTTTTTTAAATCTCTGAGCCCGTTTCCTCCGGTGGATGATGTGCATAGTAAATGAGATGTCTGTTAAACGTTCGTTAAATACTATTACCCTTAACCTATTGTTCTGTTTCTCCTCTATCGTGTTTTTCTAACTTAGTTTTGGTGCTTTTCGTCCCTCAAGTGCTTTTGTACTTAAAACCATTGCCCTACAGAGAGTTCACAACCTGGTTAAAGCAAAAGAAAGGCCAGAAGTAAACACGAAAAGGGATATTGCTCTTCCTTTCCTTCATATATTTTCCTTTGCTTTTTTCCCCAAAATTTTCTATAACCAACAATGTACCTTACATTGTTAAGCTCGAGAAAAGGCAAGGTTATAATCTTAAAAGAAAGGGGAATAAGCTACCACACTATACTGATAAAAGTAGCAAAAGAAAGACGCTCCGGCGCCGAGGGCGGAGGCCGGTCACGCGGCCACCGCCTCCTCGGCTCCGCAAGCTGACGTCAGTCACGTTCTCCCCTCGCCGGCTCCGCCGCTTCCGGCCACCTTGGGGCTTTTCCACCACCAGGCGGCGCCGCAGGACGTTCCGTTGTCGACGTCTCTTGCGCAGCCGCGTCAAAGCCCCGGACACGTCACCACCTTCGCGTCTTTTCTGGAGCCCGCGGGAAGGCGCGAGCTGGAGGACGGTGACGTCACTGGGGTTCCCCGCGTGGCTCTCGGGGGCCGGGGCGGAGCCGGGGACGTGGCGCGCGCCGGGTGGGGGCCGTGGGTGGCGCCGGGCACAGGTCCTGCCGGGAGCGACCGGGCCGCGCCCGCCGCCGACGCTGCCTTGTGACCCACTGTGGGGCCGGGCCGGCTGCCCGAGCTGCGGCAAAGGTGCTGAAGAGGCGGGCTCGGAGGGGAGGGGTGCTGGCGGCCCGGCGTGGATCTCTCCTGAGGTCTTTAGCCGGCCAGGCCGCGCAGGCGTCACCCTAACCTTCACTTCCTATGTAAGGCCGGGCACCGACTTCCTGTTATCCCCGCGCGGTTGGGGCCCATCCTGGACTCTGGCCGGCTGGTCCGCCGTAGCGGCGGGGCACGTGGGGCCTGACTGCCCCCAGAGCCGCCGCGCCAGACTCCGGGCCCCTCCCCGCCCAAGCCTCGNAAGGCCGGGCACCGACTTCCTGTTATCCCCGCGCGGTTGGGGCCCATCCTGGACTCTGGCCGGCTGGTCCGCCGTAGCGGCGGGGCACGTGGGGCCTGACTGCCCCCAGAGCCGCCGCGCCAGACTCCGGGCCCCTCCCCGCCCAAGCCTCGCCCTGGCTGTCCTGCCTGGTGTGGAAGGAGAAGAGAGTTGGCCTCTGGCTGGCCTGTCTGCCCTGAGTCGTCCAGATCTCCTTTTCAAAACACGGTCCACTCCCCAGACTCACTAGTCTGTGCCTAGCAGCGTAGTAGTAGTCGGCCAATCAAAATGTAAAAAGTTGCTTTTCCACTGTTTCCCACCAGCCTTAGAGTCACCCTAACCCTTAGAGCCACGTTGCAGGGCCGTTAATCCCTGGGTAGTTAAAATCCTTTGTGTGGTTCTAATGGAGAGAAACTTCCCTTTTCCTAGCATGAGCTCCACAGCCTGCCCAGTGAGTGGCTGTAGAAGGAAAGGTAGCAGACTGCTCGTCGATTATCTGATGAGTTGTATGTGGGGCCTGATGAGAATTTACGGAAGGGTGGTTAGGGGAATTTTCTCTGGGCCCCAGCACCTGTGATGCTGCGAGGCCACAGGATTTCCTGCTGGGAGCCTTGTCTAGGGCACACTGCCTTGTGGCACCGTGCAGTTGTCTTTCTGTTCTAGCTGCTCCTTCCTAGAATTTTTCATCTCATGTTACAGTGCTACGGACATTTCCTGGGATGGCATGAGTGAGCCAGGGGGACAAGCCAGTCTCCAGTAGCTTATAGGAAGCTGATCTAACAGAGTAAACAATGTAGGACTATCTCCCGGAAGGAAGAAAACGAATGTATCCTGGAGTGCTTATGTAGCATGTAGCAGGGACTGTATTTGCCTTTTCACACAAGTTCATTAGATTCCCACAGCTGGTTCTGTGAGCTAGATTTGAATTATCCTTTTAGAGAGAGGAGGAAACTCTGGTTCAACAGGGTAAATGGTGTGCATCACTTCTTGTAGCAAGAATGTCATAGAGCAAGTGATCTCAGAGGCCCTACTAAAGTTCCATTGCAGGACTCGGGCAAGAAAGAGACAGTAAGAGTCAGCCCTTTTCTAGAATATGAGGTGCTCAGGACCACCCAGAGGGTAAGAGTGAAGGCATATTACACTAAAACCCTCTCCAAATCCCAGTCTCTTGGCTACACCTGCCATGTGTATAAGGCAAAAAAGCAGGTTAAGTGATGGAGCGCTGAAGGGCAGCCTTTGAGACCCTGGAAGTCCGCAAAGACAAGGATCACCACTCCCGATATACACTTTGCTTTGGTCATGGATGGGTTAATGGAAAGATTTGTGTATCAGTCGGGGGCCTTTTTTTAGCACCATCTGGCAGAAGCCACCTCTCCTGCACCTGCTCCATGTACAAACCATTGCTCATTTGCCAGTCAGCAGTGTGAAAGAAGTGTGGTCAGTGTAAGTTAGGTTTACTGCTGTTTCAGAAAGGTAGTTCTCTGAACTTCATCCTGAGAATGACAACCTGTACCCACTGCTAGTTTTTTGTGGAACTGCAAGAGACCTGAGTAAAGGAACAAAGGCATAAGTCCTCTCTCCATTTTCTTTTGTTTCCTTTCTTTTTGTAAAATCTTTAACTTAGCTAGAGCAGAAGATATACACATTCCCAGGGTAAGGCAAACTGATAAGGGCCCAGGTATTTCGAAGTCGTTCCTCAAAGCCCAGGACGTTGTAGGTAAATATTCCCTGGTTTTGAACAAGGTAGGTAGCTGTTGTGTTTCAGATTGAGAGAGCAGATGAGCCTTGTTAGTTGACCCTGGGCCACTTTAAATGGAAGGTGTTTTTTTCCTTCCTCTTTGCTGCCAAAGCAATTATTTTTGTCCTGTCTTAGGACCTTAGTTTGAAACCTACAAGGCATGGTCCCCCAGGTGCTTATTTGGAGAAGTGTCTTCTATTTTGTCAGTGCAGTTTACACACCACAGTGACAAGAAATAAGTTTGCCTTCAAACCAGTAAAATCCACATGTAAAGGATGATGAGCTCTCCGTGAGAGTAAACCTAGAAAGTGTCTGTAAATTTGTTGCCCAAATGGTTGAGGACACTCCAGGCACTAATCAGATGTCTGGGAGCAGTCTCAAGAAGAAAAGGCTGGAATGTGGTTGTAATTTAGGTTAAGTGATAAAGCAGTTTAGAGTCTAAACTGAGGAGAAGGGGTTTGGCCATCCTTGGAAGTAGAGCATTGGCCCTGGTACTACCTAAGGAAGGGCAGGCCTTATCTGAGGGAACTTGAGCACTGTGATGGCCTTGATCAAACTGCTCCTGTAGCAAGGAAGGGGCCCCTGCCATAGAGATGTGACTTTAGGTTGATTACTTTTGTTCTCAGTTTCTGTTAACCAAGCACTCTTTAGCCCTTGAGGAAAAGATCAGCCAGTCAGGCCAATTCAAGCATTCTAGCCCATTAGAATGTCCACAGTTCCTTGGCATGAATCTTTACATTGGCATTTGGTTTGTATGCCTTGCAACCTCTGTGTGAACTTGGTTAATAGGTGTTTTAGAGGTGGATTCCTTCACATGGGATGGCTTAAAGGTGTAAGACCCAGATCTGGGTCTTGTTAGATCAGCAAGAAATTGAGTTGGGGAGGAGGGGAAGGAAGCCAGCTTTGCCAAGGAAATACTATCCTTGTCTTATTGTTGACCTTCCTTTTGCAATCACGTTCAGGAAAATTACCAGCACAAGGCAGAAAGTGTTAAATTCTGGATGAGGGATACAGGCATCAAGTGCTATGGATTCCAAGGTGGGGGGAGATTGCTTGAGAGGTTAAAGAAAAGATGGTGTCACAGAAGAGGTGGGTAGGATTTGCCAAATGGATAGGATTTCAATAGATGGAGATGTTGGAGATGGAGAAGAAATATCCTCTGCCATTTCAGTGATGTCCCTCTAGAGCTGATGTAAAATGTATGGTCATCTGATCTCTTAGCTGTTAAGCCAAAGAAAAAAACACTGTTGTGGCAAGCGAGGGAGTGGTAGGCCCCAGAGAAAAGGAAAGAAAATGAACTGTTCAGTCAGCAACTTGTTTATTTAACATATCTTGAGTTTTTAGTATGTTCCAGGCGCTGAGCTGTGTCCGGGGGATATAGAAGTGAACAAAACAAACAAAAGCCCTACCTTTCTCTCTAGTGAGGAGAAATACTATGGAAGGAAGGTAGGAAAGAGGAAGGGTTGGATGAAGGGCTATATAGTNATCTTGCCCCTCCCCCTGGAGGCTGCTTTAGACTGAGAGGTCAGGTCATCCTCTTGGAGATGTGGCATTTGAGCCTGAATGAGCCAGAAAAGCTGGCCATGAAAGAGGGGGAAATCTGAGCAGACCTTCCCCAGGGCACAGCTCAGGCATATGGTGCCCCATCAACCCCATCTGTTACTTGGGGTCACCCCTGGTGGAAGGACATGAGGGGTACAGAGCGAGGTAGTGGGCCAACACAGCAATGAGCCACCAAGTCCTCTAAGCCTCATGGAACAGAAATTCCTGGCCAAGCTTCCAAAGGAGCCCGAGGAGCCCTGTGCTCCCGATGGAGCCTTTCTTCCAAGCACGACATCCTTTCTGATGACCTCACGCAAAGACCCGCCCAATGCGTCATGGCCCCCAGGCTTCCTTTCTTTTATTTCTTCCTTTCTGTTTTTTTTTTTNCTTCCAAAGGAGCCCGAGGAGCCCTGTGCTCCCGATGGAGCCTTTCTTCCAAGCACGACATCCTTTCTGATGACCTCACGCAAAGACCCGCCCAATGCGTCATGGCCCCCAGGCTTCCTTTCTTTTATTTCTTCCTTTCTGTTTTTTTTTTTCCAATTGTCTCCCAGCATGTATTTGAATTCCTTACTCTCAACGAACACGGTTAGGTTTTTTGCTAGTTCCCCAACCAGTTATCTACCAGGGAGCTGCTACAGAGAAAAGTGACTTATTTATAGTAGAAGATCTGTGTCCTGAGAACCCTCTATCACCAGGAAGAGAAGATTAGTGAGTCCTAGAATTGCCTTTCTCAAATAATACAGTTATTCCGATGTGACTTTTCTAAACAGATGAGATCTACACACACACAATAGAATGCTTGGAGGTTCAAGGTTGGTGCAGACGCCAAGGACATGACCGATCCTGTAATCAGACATTAAAATACAGAACAGGGCTTCCCTGGTGGCTCAGTGGTAAAGAATCCACCTGTCATTGCAGGAGACACAGNGTTTTTTTTTTACCTCTAGGGCCATCTATAAATTAGCCAACTTAAATTAAAAAGCTAACTTATATGACAGAATGTGCTGCTGGATTAAGCCCTGTAAGCGAGAACGGTAATCCAGAAGTGCACACATAAACTTCCTCCCAAAAACTTACAGAGCAATATAGTGTCAGTTCAGGTAAAATACAAATGTTAAAAGGTTGTTTATTAAGGGAGCAATTAATATTTCTGAAAGTAATTAAGGAGGAGAAATGTAAACAGGGATGTTTTTGTTCACCACCTAGAGTAATGAAAATAATAACAAAAGTAAACAAATGAGACCTAGTTAAGCTTGCAAGATTTTGCACAGCAAAGGAAATCATACACAAAGTGAAAAGACGGCCTTCAAAATGAGAGAAAATATTTGCAAATGAAGTGATTGATAAGGGATTAATCTTCAAAATGTACAAGCAGCTCATGCACCTCAATATCAAAAAACAACTAACTTAATCAAAAAATGATCAGAATGTATACATAGAAATTTACCCAAAAGAGACAGATGGCCAAAAAAGCACATGAAGACATGCTCAACATCACTAATTATTAGAGAAATGCAAATCAGTACTACAACAAGGTATCATCTTACATCAGTCAGAATGGCCATCATCAAAAAAATCTACAAAGTGCATAAGGTGTGAAGAAAAAGTAGTCATGAAGTCGTGAAGTCACTCAGTTGTGTCTGACTCTTTGTGACTCCATGGACTGTTGCCTACCAGACTCCTCAAGCAATAGTCCATGTAGGCGACAGTCCATGGAGTTTTTCAGGCAAGAATACTGGAGTGGGTTGCCATTTCCTTCTCCAGTGAAGGAAAAGGAACCCTCTTAAATTGTCGGTGGTACCACCACTATGGAGAACAATATGGAGGCTCCTTTTAAAACTAAATCTACCATATAATCCAGCAGTTCCACTCCTGGCATACAGCTGGAGCAAAACCATAATTTGAAAGTTTGCAGCACCTCAGCTTTCATTGCAACATTGTTTACAACAGCCAAAACATGGAAGCAACCTAAATATCTTATCAACAGAGGAACGGACAAAGTGGCTTATTACTCAGCCATAAAAAGGAATGAAATAATGCCATTTGTAGTGACATAGATGGACCCAGAGATTGTCATCAAGAGTGAAGTAACTCAGGAAGAGAAAAACAAATACTGTGCGATATCATTTATATGTGGAATCTAGAAAAATGGAGCAGGTGAACTTATTAGCAAAGAGGAAAGAGAGTCATAAGTGCAGAAAACAACCATGGATACCAAGGAGGGTAGTGGGGGTGGGACGTACTGGGGAATTGGGATTGACATATATATACTACTTTTTACAAAATGGTTAATTAATGAAAACCTACTGTACAGTGCAGGGATTTCTACCTAATTGCTCTGTGGTGATCTACATGGGAAGAGTTTCTAAAAAAGAGTGGATATACATATATGGATAGTTGGTTCACTTTGCTGTATAGCAGAAACTAACACAACATTGCAAAACGACTATACGCCAATAAAAATTAATTTAAATTAAAAAAAATGAATCAAGGTACAAAGAATAGGGAAAGCTTNCGTCTTCCTGATCTCTGTGCTGACGCTGTTGTTCCAGCCACTGGAGGAGTCCTGAGGCCTACACACTCCATGTGTCTCATTGAAAAGCGGATGCAGACTGCCTTCCAAAGATGTCTATCTAAAGCATGTGGAAGAGCAGAAAGGACAAAGTTTTGTTTTATTGTATTTTGCTTTTAAAATGTTTATGTGTATTTACTTTTTTGAATTGGTAATTCATATACATGGCTCAAAACTGAAATAGTATAAAAAGGTATATAACGAAAAGTTGGCACGACTGAGCGATTGAACTGACCGAACGAAAAGTCTCTCTCCTGTTCCTGTACCCCATCTGCCCATTTCCCCCATCCTAGATAGAAAACTCTTTGTTACTCGGTTTTGTTTATCCCACTAGTGATGTTTCTGTGCATGTATGTGCATGCTCAGTCCCTCAGTCATGTCTGACTCTTTGCAACCCCATGGACCATGGCCTGCCAGGATCCTTGGTCCATGGAATTTTCCAGGCAATAATATTGGATACTGGAGTGACTTGCCATTTCCTACTCCAGGAGATATTCCCAACCCAGCGACTGAACCTGTGTCTCCTGCATTGGCAGGCATATTCTTTACCACTGAGCCACCTGAGAAGCCTTTTAAGCATATACAAGCTAAAATGTGTATTCTTTACTCCATTCTAACAAATGGTGCCATACTATACAAACCTTTTGCACCTTGTTGGATTCCCCATCCTCCACCCCCACTTAACACTATATCTTGGAAACATTTCCTTCTACATGTACAGAGAGCACTCTCAGTTTTATTTTTGTGGCTGCAGAGTTTTATACTGTATGAATGTAGTGTAATTTATCTGGTTCCCCTGAAGGAGGTTTAGGTTATTTCCAATGTATGAATAAGGGCATGGTCCTTAAAAACAGATGTGACTTTAAATCCTAGACTGATGCTTGACTTTAGGCCTTCATTTCCTAATCTGTAAAGTGGGGATTATTTTATATTTTTATTATCTGTCTCATAACATTATTGTGAAAGATTAATATATAAAGAACTTGAGAAATGGTAGGTACCCAGTGAAACCAATATATTATACCTTGCAACCAAGCATATTAGAATTTTATCTTGAAAAAGAAGATACTTTGATTATTTGTAATTAGAGTAATCACATAAATTTAAATACTTTTTTCAGAACCAATGTATATTTATTAAAAATCCAGATAAGTAAAAAGAGGAAAATACAGATAGCCTATAGTGGCGCTAATGGTAAAGAACCTGCCTGCCAATTCAGGAGACATAAGAGATGTGGGTTTGATCCCTGGGTTGGAAGGAAGAAGATCCACTGGAAGAGGATGTGGCAACCCACTCCAGTATTCTTGCCTGGAGAATCCCCAGGGCAGAGGAGCCTGGCAGGCTACAATCCATAGGGTTGCAAAGAGTTGGACATGACTGAAGTGAATCAGCACATAATTGTACTGCTGAAAAAAATTACTTATATGTTTTGATCTGTCTTTTGAGTTATTTCTCTAACCAAATGTGCATATAGTATAAAATTCTGAACAGAATGGTGCAGTACATACTTTTTTATAACCTGCCTTCTTCAATTAACAGTGCTTGTAATCATCTCTCCATGTCATAAAATATTTTTCTCATTGTTTTTAATGACTGCCTAGTATGTCTCCTTTGGAGTTACAATAATTTATAATTTATTAAAAATTCTCTCTGGGTAGAGAATTTACTTATACATAAATATTTAATATCTCTAAAATTAATGGTGATTCATGATGTGAGTTAAGTAATATAATTTTTTTTTTTTTTACAAATGGTTAATTAGCAACTTGCCTGACATCCTTTATTGAACAAGCCACACTTACCCCACTAATTTGAAATGCTATCTTAATCATATTCTAAATCCTTATATAAGCATAGATAGAATTGATTTTAGATTTTATTCTATTCTGTAGATTGACTTCTCTATTCTCATATAGTAATCACAATTTCATTAAAGCACACTTAAATATCTACTGGTATAAGTCCTTCATTACATTTTTTTTTTCCAAGAATGTTTTGGCCATTTTATTTTTCTTATTTGTCTCAAAATGTTAGAATAATTTTTACAGATTCTCAAAAAGTAGAATTGGATGAAAAATTGAATTGTATTTAATTTAAACATCTTTTAGGGGATGTTTTTGTTTCCTATGGCTGCTATAACAAATGACCAGACTTTTTGGCTTAACAACAGAAATGAATTCTTGTAGTTCTAAAGGCCAGAAGTCTGAAATCTGTGTCACTGAGTCGAACTCAAGGTGTCAGCAATGCCACACTCCATCTGGAGGCTGGAGGGGAGAATCCATTCACTGCCTCTTCTAGTTTCTGGTGGCTACTGGCCTTCCTTGACTTTGAAGATACTTTGATTGCTCCCAGTTAAATAGGAATGCATGTGTGCTAAGTCTTGTCCAACTATTTGCATCCAGGGATTGAACCCAGGTCTCCCTTATTGCAGGCAGATGCTTTACCGTCTGAGGGGACCATTTTCAGTTTCCCACAGGGAAAAATTGACATCTTTATAATTGGGATATTATGATTTATTATAATAAAAAAGTATATTTTGTCTTCATCCCATTTCTAAAACTGTTTGAATTTCTAAATGATAAGAGCAGGGCTTCTGTGGTGGCTCAGTGGTAAAGAATCCACCTGCCAATGCAGGAGACATGGGTTTGATCCCTGTTCCAGGAAGGTCCCACATATCACAGAACAGCTAAGCCTCTGTGCCGCAACTATTGAGCCTGTGCTCTAGAGCCCGGGAGCCACAACTGCTGAGCCCATGTGCAGCAGTGAAGCCTGTGAGCTATGAAGCTCATGCTCTGCAGCAAGAGAAGCCGCTACAATGAGAAGCCTGTGCACCACAAGAAGAGAGTGCCCCCGTCACTGCAACTAGCAAAAGTCTATACAGCAATGAACACCCAGCACAGCCAAAACTAAATTAAAAAAAATATATATTAAAAAGAAGAAACACTTTCAAGTAAAAAGAGCAAAAAAGGTATCTTGATATGCATAACAATCCCCTTTGAACCACACAGGAGTTTATGTTAATGAGGTGACTTCTGGAAAGCATCTAAAGATGAGAGCTGGTTGCCAGGGGAACAAACCATGTGATTAGAAGGTTGGAACTTTCAGTCCCAGTCACCCAGAAGGGGAGAGGGGCTAAAGGTTAAATCAGTCACCAAAGACTAATGATTTAGTCAATCATACCTATGTAATGAAGCCTCCAAAAGGAGGGTGGCATACTCCATGGGGACAAAAATTACTGTGTTCTGGACCCTTCTAAACATTGTCCCATGCATCTCTCTCTTTTTTCGTAGTAGAGCACTTTTATTTTATTATTATTATATATATTTTAAATTGTATCTATTTATTTTTGGCCACACTGGGTTTTCATTGCTGTGCTCAGGCTTTCTCTAGTTGCAGTGGGCTCTGGCTCCTCTTTGTTGTGGTGCTCCAGCTTCTCAAAGCAGCTTCTTTTATTGTGGAGCATGGACTCTGTGTTTGCGTTTCTGTAGTTATGACACAAGGCCTAGTTGCTCCAAGGCAAGTGGAACCTTCCTGGACTAGAAATCAAATCTGTGTCCCTTGCATTGGCAGGCAGATTCTTATTTACTGTACAACAGGGAAGTTCCTATTAATTCTGTTTTATGTTTTGTTTTTTTGGCCACAAGGCAGGTAAGATCTTAGCTCCCCACCCAGGAATTGAACCCATGCCCCTGCACTGGAAGGCGTAGTTATCACCACTGGGCCAACAGGGAAGTCCCTCCCATCTCTTCATTTGGCTGTTCATTCCTATCCTTTAAAGTCTTTCATAATAAATTAGTAATCTAATAAGTAAATTGTTTTCCTGAGTTCTGTGACCCCTGTAGTAAAGTAATTAAAGGAGCAGGTGATGAGAACCTCCGATTTATAGCTGGTCACTCAGAAGCATAGGTAAGAATCTGGACTTGGAATTGGTGTCTGAAATGGGAGCAGTCTTGTAGAACTAAGCTCTTAAACTATGGGATCTAACACCACCTCCTAGAAGATAGTGTCAGAATTATTTGTTGTCAGTGTCCACTGAGAGTTAAAGAAGGGTTTGGTGGCATTGGAAACACAGACATTGGAATAATCATTCTTCCATGCAAATCAGAATGTTCCTTTAAATATTCTTTAAGTCTTTGGGTAATGTTTGAGAGTTTTCTTCACAAAGGCTCTGGATGTTTTTGAGGGTTTTTTAAAACCATTATATTTTCTAACTCTATGTTATTGGCATATAGAAAAATCTATCATTTTTTGTACATTTATTTTGTAGCTATTTTATAACTGGGATATACATAATTAACAATTTGTCTATTAATGCTAGGTGATTTTTCAGAAAATTTTCTAGTATTTTCAGGTAACGTAGCATATCATCTGCAAATATTGATACTTTTGTCTTATTTCATATATCTAGAGCTCTTATTTCTTGTCTTACTGCAGTGGCTAGAATTTATAGGAAAATGTTTTAAAATAATGAGCATTCTTTCCTTATTTTAGACGTTAAAGCAGTAACTCTAGAACTGCTTCACTAATTATGATCAAGGGACTTCCCTGGTGATCCAGTGGTTAAGAATCTGCCTTGAAAGGCAGGGAATGAGGGTTTGATCCCTGATTGGGGAATTAAGATCCCACATGCTTCAGTTCAACAAAGCCTACCCACCCCAACTAGAAGCCTGAGTGATGCAATGAAGCCCCAGTGCAGCCAAAAATACTAATAATAATAAATTGAAAGTTTTTTAAAAAGTATAATCAAACTGTTGGTTTGAAAACTTTTAC
Organism: Neotragus pygmaeus; assembly: GCA_006410875.1. NCBI lineage: Eukaryota > Metazoa > Chordata > Mammalia > Artiodactyla > Bovidae > Neotragus > Neotragus pygmaeus. Next base: position 744,876 of record SJYV01010296.1, on the reverse strand, counting down.
AAGATTCTGTGATCTTCTAATCATAAAGAGGTCTTCTATCAACGCCTTTGCTTCTAGATTTGAAATGAATTATATCAGTGCTAAACAAGCAAACGTGTGACACTAGTGGTAAAGAACCCTCCTGCCAGTACAGGAGACATGAGATGCAGGTTTGATCCCTGGGACGGGAAGAGCGCCTGCAGAAGGTCATGGCAATCCACTCCAGTATTCTGGCCTGGAGAACCCTATGGACAGAGGAGCCTGGTGGGCTGTAGTCCATAGGGTCACAGAGTTGGACATGACTGAAGCAACTCAGCACACATGCAAACAAACACAACTGATTCACTCTTTTCCTGCTTTGTTTTACCCGTCTTTCAAGCAAGAAGTGCCTGCTCTGCAACCTATACTTTGTTATTGTTTTAGTCATTAAGTCATGTCTGACTCTTTTGCAACCCAATGACTGTAGCCCTCCAGGCTCCCAGGCAAGAACACTGGAGTGAGTTGCCATTTCCTTCTCCAGGGAATCTTCCTGACCAAGCGATTGAGCGGGTGTCTCCTGCATTGGCAGGTAGATTCTTTACCACTGAGCTACAGGGCCTCATACATCACAAACACATAAATAATAAATTATTTAAAGAACTCACAGGAATCTTTGCCACTGAGTATCTTGTATTCAGTGCCAGTCCAGTTCCACTTATAACCCTAAATATCTACTCTTATCACTAACTGTATTCAAGCCTTTAGAAACCCTGTTCTCCATCTGTTAGCCTGTGTTCTCAAAAGCGGACTGCGACAAAATGCAATGAAGGTTGTGGGCTGTGTGCCTCTATGTTGGAAGATTGCTTTGGCATTCAGGGAGGAACAGACCACTTTATTATTAAGAGAAAAAACAGATTAAGGACTTCCCTGGCTGTCCAATGGTTAGGACTCTGTGCTTCCACTGCAGGAGGCAGAGATTCAATCCCCAGTCAGGGAACTAAGATCCTTTATACCACAAAGTGCGGCCAGATTCATAAATAAACATATTGAAACTATTTTAAAAAAAAATAATTGTTGGATCCTTCTTCTCAGATGGCAGAGGTATTAGTTTCTATTGCAGCTATAACAAAGTACCACAGACTTAATGGCTTAAAACGATGCAAGTTAAAAAAAAAAAAAAGATACGTTTATTTTCTTACAGTTCTGGAGGTCAGAAGTCCTAAAACTGAGGTGTTAGCAGGTCTCTGTTTCTTCTGGAAGCTCTAAAAGAGAATCTGGTTACTCCCCTTTTTCTAATTTCTGGAGGCCAAGTTTATTTCTTGGCCATGGCCCTATTCTCCATCTTTAAAGCCAGTGATGTAGCATCTTCCAAACTCTCTAACTTTCTCTCTCTGACCATCCTGCCTTCTTCTCCTATGAGCCTTTGTGATTACATTGGGCCCACAAAGATAATCCCCCCCATTTCATGATCCTTACCATAATCATACCTGTAAACGCTCTCTGGCCATAAAAAGTAACATGTTCACAAGTTCTGGTGATTAGGATAAGGCCTTCTCTGAAGTGAAGTGAAGTGGCTCAGTCGTGTCCGGCTCTTTGCAACCCCGTGGACTGTAGCCTGCCAGGCTCCTCTGTCCATGGGATTCTCGAGGCAAGAATACTGGAGTGGGTTACCATTTCCTTCTCCAGGGGATCTTCCCAACCCAGGGATCGAACCGGGGTCTCCTGTATTGGAAGCAGATGCTTTAACCTCTGAGCCACCAAGGTCTTCTCTACCATCAATATACCATAGTAGAGATACAACAGATTCCTGAAAAATGAAGTATGGTTTCCCAGTAGTGCAGATCATCAATTTTCTTTCTTCTTGATGTACTCATAGCTTACCAAATATTCACAGCATTGCACATGACAGTTTGGGAAATGAACTTTTTCAATATTAAAAGACTCATATTACTCTTAAATTTTCATAAATGTATCTGTGATGTGCATAATTCTTTGTCAAGTCAATATATATAATCCTAGAATTATAAATAGTTCTGTTTTATAGAAATTAATATGTCATTCTGTTTAAACTATTTGTTAAAAATTAAAAGTTTGGATTCACTTTAATGTATTTAAATGTTTGATATTCATTATGATTTATATTTTTCCTTTTAATTTAAAAAATTTAAAATTATTTTTTTGGCCACATCATGTGGGATGTGGGATCTTAATTCCCCAACCAAGGACTGAAACCTCATCCTCTGCAGTGGAAGCTCAGAGTTCTAACCACTAGGCTGCCAAGGAAGGCCCTTAACTTTAATATTTTTCAGTGTCTTAGAAGAAATATTATTTGTGAAAACTTGAAAACTAATTTAAATTTTTATATTTTACATTTGTTAAAATTTTTGAGTTATTCAGATTTTATATACTTCAAATTCATTTTAATTTTTAATCCTTAGGTTTGCACTATGCTACAGAAATATAATGCAAGCTAAAAATATAAATAAACTTTTTTTCGTATATCTTAAAAAGTAAAAAGTATAGGTGAGATTAATTTTTTTAAGTATTTATTTATGTTTGGCTCTGCTGGGTCTTGGTTGCTGCTTGTAGGCTTTTTCTAATTGTCACAAGCAGAGGCTTCTCATTGCGGTGGCTTCTCTTGTTGGGAAGGACTGGCTATTGGTGCTCGGGCTTCAGTAATTTTGGCACACAGGCTTAGTTGCCCTGTGGTTTGTGGAATCTTCCTGGATCAAACCCGTGACCCCTACCACCAGGGAAGTCTGGTGAAATTAATTTTAATAATACATTTTATTTACCAATGTATTCAAAATATTATTTCAGTATATAATAAATATATATTTCAATGAGAAATTGTGCATTTCTTTCTTTTTTTTTTCCTGCAACAAGTCTTCGAAATTCATGTGTGTTTTACACTTACCACACATCATTAGCTGAAGAAGGGAAAGGCTACCCACTCCAGTATTCTGGCCTGGAGAATTCCTTGGACTGTATAGTCTCTGGGGTCGCAAAGTCGCTCAGCACAACTGAACGACTTTCACATACACATCATTAGAGGTTTTGCCAAAATGAGCACAAGAGAAATAATTTCATGGACTGTATGATAATTTAAGAATTATGTTTCTGAGGACTTCCCTGGTGGTTTAGTGGTAAAAAATCCACCTGCCAATTCAGGAGACACGGGTTCTATCCCTGGTCCAAGAAGATCCTGTGTGCTGAGGAGCAACTAAGTCCATGAGCCACAGCTATTGAGCTTACGTACCACAACTATTGAAGCCGGTGTGCCCTAGGGCCCATGCTCCACAACAAAAAAAACCACTGCAGTGCCCACTCACCGTAACTAGGTAAAAGCCCTCGCAACAACAAAAGCTCAGAACAGTCAAAAAGAGATTTTTTAAAATTATTTTTAAAAAAGAATTATGTTTGTTTATTTTATTACTTTATATTGCTGGTCTTATCAAGGTATACCCCAGTTTATGTAAAGTTAATTAAATTCAGTCGACTTTGGTGAAACTTTCAGTTGTATAAAACCATAGTTCATATTTTGTGGTTTTGTTTTGATGCAGGTATGTGGCATTCGGTAAAGGGGCCTCCATTTACACTCTTGTCCCTAGCCCCACTCATGCTAGGACTGGGCCAGATGACTGTCTCCACCATGTGACCAGGTGCAAGAAGGGGAGAACCTTTAGGCAACTTAGAAGCCTTCTATAGCAGTGCTTACCACTGTGCTTTCTTATTCCTGAGCAGCTTCTCATGTTCCCTCTGTGATTCTCCTCAACCGTTTCCCTTTCAATGAATAAATATTACTGACTAAATAAATTCACATACGTTATTTTTGCTATCTGTCAAACCTTTCACATATATATCTACTTAATATACAGTAAGCACCATGAGGAAGGAAACAGCAGATAAGGAAACAGGCTGAGAAAGATTAGGTGACCTAAGTATAACAGTTAGGAACCAGGGCTTCTCACTCTAAGTTGTTTTTTCTATTTCATTTTGTTGCGATTCCATACAAGGCGGTGCTAGGCCCTGGAAGATGTAGCCATGGGAAATCAACTCTTTTTGCCTCAATCTTATGCTTCATTCCCTGGAGAAGGAAATGGCCTGTTGTTGAAAAATAGAATATGTGGCAAAGGACAGGCCTGTTTTGATGAGTCCTTAGATGTCAGCTTTGGGATTCTGTATTTTTATTCTGGTGATAGTATAAATCCCTGAAGAGTTTGCATACAAGAAAAAGGCCTGCTGGGAGCTCTGCATTAAAAAGTGGAAAAGTCAGGGGCTTCCCTGTTGATCCAGTGGTTAAGAATCCACATGCCAATGCAGGGGACACAGGTTCAGGTAAGCCTGTGCATCACAAATATTGAGCCCATGCTCTAGAGAAAGCCCGTATGCAGCAATGAAGACCCAGTGCAGCCATAAATAAAGAATGCTTAAAAAAATAGTATATAAATACTCAATTTGTGTGTGTGTGTGGTCAGTCATATCCAACTCTTCGTGACCCCATGAACTGTAGCTCGCCAGGCTCCTCTGTCCATGGGATTTTCCAGGCAAGAATACCGGAGTGGGTTGCCATTTCCTACCCCAGGGGATCTTCGTGACCCACAGATCAAACCCAAGTCTCTTGCATCTCCTGCATGGGCAGATGGATTCTTTACCATTGCGGCACCTGGGAAAATACTCAGTAGATTTTTTTTTTTTTTTTTTAAGTAGGAAAAGCCAGGAGTATGGAAACCAGATAAAAGGATTTTTAACAGTCCAGGAGAGACTCAGCCAGGGTGGAGGCAGGAATGAAAATAAAGAGACATCTGTGGGACCCAGCCTGCTGTAGAATCTGTAGAAACTGACCACTGATTGGCCGTGGAAGGTCAGGGGCATGGGCAAAGTCAAACAAACCATACTTTTTATCCTGGGAAAGAGTGTTTTTATTCACATAAGCATTGCAGTCACAAGGATAAGGTGGTCAAGAGGGGTAAGGCAGGAGGGAGTGGGAGTGATGGAAAGCTAGAGAAGTGTTTTCTTGGATTATATTGAGATACTGTGGGACATCCAGGTACAAATAACTGGTCAGTTGTTGCAAATCAGTTCTGTGGCTCACGAGAGAGTTTTTGACTCGGGGTAGGATTTAGGAGACTTGTCTCATAAGAGACTTTTGAGACGTTGGAGTTATGGAAGTGAAGGAAGGCACAAAGGAGAAAAGAGGACCAAAGGAAAAATCCTCAGGAGAGGACATCTTTGCAAGAGGAGGAAGTGAGGGAGGTGGAAGAGTAGCCAGGGAAAGGGGAGGCCCTTTGTGAGTGAACCTGAAGACAGACACCCAGGAGTCTCACCCTTTTGTCTCCCACATCCATCACTATGCTTGGCATACAGCAGGCACGACTGGGTGAATAAAAAATGAATGAACCAGAAGAGAGATATATTATATATTCCCATTCCTACCCACCCACACCACCTCCCCAAAAAAGGCTTTTCAGAAGAAGATGGTTATAAATGCTACTGAGAGGAAGAGTAATATTGACCAATAAGAGGCTCTCGGCTTTCTTCCTCTTCTTTTTCTCAGAACTCAAGTGGTCACAGGAACGTGTTCCAGGGCTGACCACAGTGACCAGACAGGAGAGAACCGTCTTCGAGAAGAGTTGAACCCTAAGGACACTGGGGACTGGGGAGCTGTTGAAAAGGACACCCACTTGGGTGAGGCCCATTTGGTGCCTTCCCAACCCTCCACCCCACCCTCCTCTTTGGTTCATGTAGTTGCCGGTATTTGGGTGCTGGCCCCTTCCGTCTGAGTCAGGAAAGAATCATTTGTAATCCTTTGGCTGACTAAAGTGAGGGACCTGTGTTGGCTTCTTTTAATGTTGGACTCCCAGTGAATGGGGGAGGCAGGGAACGCCCACATATGGAAGCCGGTTTTACATGGAGTAAGGCACGTTGGTCCCTGGACTGTAACTGAAGACATCCCCAGCCCTGGCTTCTGACATAACTATCTTTTAGAATGTTTACTGAATGTTCAGACGGTTTTTCCCTCCAAGGTGGGGCCTGGAACTGCCTCAAGAGAGGCATTTTGTGATGCAATAAAGCAGGGTTTCAACTAATCATCCTCTCTCCTATTTGGGCCCCTGAACGGTCTAGGAACTTCCTAGAAGTGTATGAAGGGAGACAGAATAGGGTCACCGCCAAAGACTGGCCAGCCAATCCACAGAGATTCCCCATGGTGTCAACTCACCTCAGGGCTTAGTCAGACTGGCCCTCAGCCTTGCCTGGCTTGAGACCTCATGTATTAACACAGAGTGGATCAGCTCTCTGGGGGCTGATTCATTAATCCAACTTTCAGATACTCGTGTACGTGCAGGGATATTTTGACCTCCTAACCAACGTATCTTTTTTTTCCTGTTTCCTGTAACCCGCCCTCCCTTTGAGATGACTGCACCATGAGGCATCTTTCACCTCAAGGCTCCTGCCATTAGAGCAGAAGGCAGAGACTCAAAGGCTGACTTAGTCTGAGGGAGTTTCTTCCTGCAGCCCTAAATCAAGTTTTCCCAGACTGAAAAGTGCAGGACCCTAGGCACCTGTGGAGTGTCCACACTTGCCCCTTGAGTATTCCCATGCCTGAGAGTGCAACAGAAAGAAAGCAAACACCGTAACAGGTTGGCAGAGACTGCAGAAGAAAGGATAAAGCTTTTTTCCTTCTTTTATGAAAAAAGAGATCCCACATTTTCATTTCACACTGGGTCCTCCAAATACGTAGCTGAACCTGCTGGCAGATAGAGCATTCCTGAAGGAATTAGCCAAGGTCTAAGAATATTCTGAGGGTTTTGTGGCTTAAGTAAGAATGTCAGTTAGCCCTGCCCAAATTTGGAACAATATTGGGACTATTTCAAGGTACATGAAATGTCAACAATAGAGGTGAAGGACTGTTACCAAAGCAAATATGTAGTGACCGCACAAGGGTTGAATAAACATAAATCAAACTTGCCAAAAGGTGTTTGTGGCTGTTCAGCTTTGTTTGGAAGGATGAGGTGGATAGAAAGGCTGTCTGGCTAGCTTCCCCTTTAAGCCAGAACTTTGCTTGTTTACCTGAGAATCTAGGAGTATATCTGAAAATTGAAACTTCAAGAAATATTGATTTGAATAAAGAGTTGATCTCCCCACCTCATCTTCAAAATTGGGTGCCACCGAATTCTAGTTGTTGCCAATTTGTTACTGAGCAATAGTATCATGTGTTTATTTTCATTCAGTTTCTAGGATAGCTGAACTTATTTCAAATGGGTCTTCCTTAAAAAATAAAAATCCTTTAAAAAAATAAAAATCCTTTTTTGAATTCTCCACTTAAATTCTTCATATTCTTATTTATTTGCAAGCTATTCCTACATATTAAAAGTAATATTTTGCTTATCATATATGTTGCAAATAAGTTTTCCCAGTTTGTCCATTTCTTTTAACTGTCCCTCTGGACTGTCTCCAACGCACAACATCCGATGGGAATGAAGTCACAATAACAATAATACCAAAATTAATTCAAATTAGTAGTCATCTAATTTACCACTAATAATCATCTACATTTACTGAGTACGTACTAAATGCTTCATGCACCATTCAAAGTGTTAGTGAAGGTACTTAGTCCTGTTCCACTCTGTGGGACCCTATGGACTATGGCCCGCCAGGCTCCTCTGTTCATGGGATACCCAGGCAAGAATACTGCAGTGGGTTGCCATTTCCTTCTCCAGGGGATCCTTCTGACCCCGAGGAGATGGAACCTGGGTCTCCTGCATGGCAGGCAGATACTTTAATGTCTGAACCAACATCTACCATTAATTCTTACAGTGAGCCCTGAGGGTGGGTACTGCTGTTAGTTCCATTTTATAGATGAAGAAACAGGTGAAAGAAGACAAGTAATTTGTGTTTACACAGCCTAGGAAGGGATGAAATATGGGTCTTGATGCCAGTCTGACACCCACCCCAGGTTCCAACCCTAGACTGTCCAATACAGTCGCCATATGTGGCTATTGAGAACTTACATGACCTCCCCAGTCTTGAAGCCCAAGGATGAAAGAATGAGATATATGTCATTAACTTATAAATTGATTATATGTTGAAATAATATTTTTACTACATTGGACTAAGTAAAATGCTTTACTGCTTTGAAATTTTTGTTAATGTGGTTACTAGAAAACTTTATTTCATTTTATTTCCTTGGCCACCCCAGTTGGCTTGCAGGATCTTAGTTCCCCCAGCAGAGATTGAACCTACGCCCTAGGCAGTGAGAGCACAGAGTCCTAGCCACTGGACCGTCAGAGAATTCACTCTTTTATTTTACTTTTTTTGTTTTCCTTTAAAAAAAAAT
>SJYV01010296.1:695785-736486 GCA_006410875.1 Neotragus pygmaeus | reverse complement strand
CCCGCCCCCCCCCTCACACCATCAAGCTGCCCTCTCTGAGGGGCTGGAAACTCAGATCTAGTCCCTTCTCCATTCCCTCCCTTATCTGATCAGGCCCCCAGCTATGTGACCTTTGCAATATTTATCTCTCAATTCCCTCCTCTTCGTTCCTCTGACTCCTCCTTCTTCGGACCTCCTCTGTCATCTTGCCAGGCCACTGCGGTAGCCTCCTGGCTCTCCTCCCAAGGTCTGCTGCTGATCTCTCATTTTGCTGCAGGTCCTTGATCCACTGCAAAGACTGTGCCATGGAAATGGCCCCTTAGATTCAGGAGATCGATCACGTTTATTGCAGGGAAGAAGCACTGGCTTGGGTGACCAGAGGCTAGGGAAGAATCAAGAACCTGCCCTTTCCTCCCCTCCTACTGCCTTCAGCAAATTCCTTTCCCGTCTCTGGTTTCCTCCGCAGACCAGTTCCAAGGCCCTCTGGCTCTAACCTCCATGAGGCTACAATTACCATTCCATTCCTCTCAGCCCACCCCACCTACCCATCGCTGTGCTGCTCCTTTCCAAATCAGCCATACTTTCCTTTCGCTCTCACTGCGCCTCTGGAAAGTCCTCCTTACTCCAAATATCCAGATCCTACTCCTCTTCAAAGACCTGACGTTTAGTCATTTTTCTCCAAAAACCTCTACAGTGTCCCCCAGTGAGAGGAACTGCTTTGTCCTTGAAAGGCCCCTGTTGGTGCTACTTTATCTGTATGTCTTCAGTGGCATTCACCACCCTGCTTTGTAGAGTTGTTCCATACCTGTCCTTCTACTGCTGTCTGTCCATCTCTTCCCCCAGGACACCCTAGCCTAATACTTTGCATATCGTAGAGGATGTGGTTTTAGGAGTCCCAAGACCTGGGCCCAAGTCTAAGTTCTGACACTCAATAATTGTTGTATTGAACATGTCACGTAGCCTTTCTGAGCCTCATTTCTCCAAATGTAAAATGGGAATAACAACCTGTTTCATAGTGTTGTTCTGTCCATTAGATGACGTGGGGAAAAGAGATTTATGAACTGTAGAGCTATATACAGATATAAATAATATTAGTAAAGACAAATATAACTCAGATGCTGGTGAGAGTGATTGCCCTTCCAAAGAAGAATTTTTTTTTTTTTAAGTAGGGAAATCTTTGAAAAATGAAAGAACTTTTCCTCTTGGTTGTAGTCTCAAAATTTGGGGATTACATTCTAATTCTTCCTTTTAGATCAGATATATGGTATTTAATATGAAGTAAAAACTAGAAATACTCTACACTTTAACAATGGGATAGTGATTAAAGGATGGTTAGGTAACGAGAATAACGTATGTGATCATCAAAATTGTATTTTTGAAGAATGTGTAATGACATGGGAAAACTAGTCATAATTGGCCTTGAAAGCTTATAAAGCAGGATACTAAACAGTGCATGTGGAGCAGAGATGTAAGAGGGAAAGAGGCTTTCTCCATTTCTCTTCCTAACTTTTTATTAGACCTCCAAATCAGGAGCCTGCTGCCAGAGAACTTGGGATACATTCCTGGGCCATGGCTTATACAAATAGCTCACTCCCTGCCTCCCCAGAGTTGGGGCTTCAGGACGGATGAACCAGGAGCCCAGTGCCCCAGGGGAAGCCACGGTCTACGCCAGATCCAGGGCCAGGCTTTGGCCTGCCGGTGTACCCCTGGCTGACATTCCGGGTCTTTTCTCCACCACTTCTTCCAGCTGAACCGTGGCCTCCAAACAAATAGAACCCTCCAGGGCCTGCTTTGACAGTTTCCAGACTGGGTTTATAGGACCACTCCCTCCAGTCAAAATGCAGGCTCCACACACAAAATGTGGAGAACTACACTCCAAAAATGAATAAGCAAAAGTGAGCCATCGCAGGGGTTTGGGGGAGCTAAAGGGGCTCCAGAGAGGAGGTAGCATTTCTGCTAGCCATGGAAGGATGGTAGGCGTTTGGCAATAGGAGATACTAAAATAAAGCCCTGTGATTGTTATCTTACCCATATTTTATATCCCAGAGCGGGGGAGGAGAGATGTTTTGTTTAAAATGTCTTTCCCGCTGATGACAACTTTTATTATAGAAAATAAAACAAAGATTAAAGAAGAGAGTCTCCTATAATCTATGACCAATATAGAGCTGTGGTTCTCAACCCTGGTTAGCATCTCCTTGGGAAGCTTTTAAGAAATATCATGAACTATCTGCATGCAGACAATCTAATTCACTTGGGATGAAGTGGGGTTCCCATGTACATACACACACACACACACACAAAGACACATAAACCAACATCTCACCCCATCCATTAGCAAATCCTGCCAGTTTACCTTCAGAATATATCTAGGATATGAACACTTCTTACCATTTCCTCTGCCATCATCCTGGTCCAAGTTACTGCCTTCTGCCTGAGTTATTGCTGTAGCCTTCTAACTATCTCTGGGGCTTCCCTGGTGGCTCAGAGGTTAAAACCTCTGCTTGCAATGCAGAAGACCTCGGTTCGATCCCTGGGTTGGCAAGATCCCCTGGAGAAGGAAATGGCAACCCACTCCAGTATTCGTGCCTGGAGAATCCCATGGACAGAAGAGCCTGGTGGGCTATAGTCCATGGGGTCGCAAAAAGTCAGACACGACTGAACGACTTCACTTTCACTTTCTAACTATCTCCAGTTTCTATCTTCTGCCCTCATGCCCAACCCCAATTCTGTTGTCTACATTGCACTCTACAGAGTGATCGTTTAAAAGCATAACTCAGGTCGTGTCCCTTCTCTACTCAAAAATCCCATTATGGCTCCCTGACTCATTCAAAGTAAAAGGCAAATCCTTAGAGTGGCTATAATGTCCTACATGACCTGACCTGGCTGCTTCACTGACTCGTCATGTCTCACTCCCCTCTTTGTTTACTGCATTCCAACCCCACGTCCTCTTTGCTGTTCCTCCAACCCAGCAAGTGTGTTGATGCCTCAGGACCTTTGCACTTCCTGTCTCTTTTGCCTAGACTTCTTTGGTATTTCTCACCTTTCCTTCAGGTCTCTGCTGCTACTGCTGCGAAGTCGCTTCAGTCGTGTCCGACTCTGCGACCCCAGAGATGGCAACCCACCAGGCACCCCCGTCCCTGGGATTCTCCAGGCAAGAACACTGGAGTGGGTTGCCATTTCCTTCTCCAATGCAGGAAAGTGACAAGTGTCAATCCATTAGAGGGGTCTTCCCTAACAACCCTCGTGGAGAAGAAAATGGCAACCCACTTCAGTAGTGTTGCCTGGGAAATCCCTGGACAGAGGAGCCTGATGGGCTACAGTCCATGGGGTCTCAAAGAGTTGGACATGACTGAGCAGCCAGTTCCTGACTACACTAAATAAACTTTCAAAATACCCTCCTCACCCACGCTCGCTATGCTCTTATCTGCTTTACTTTTCTCCAGGAGAGTTTTTACCACCACACTTACCTATATTGTTAATCCCACGTGCCAATTTAGTCTAAAAAGTCCCTCGTGAAAATAGCTTGTCTGCTTCTATCTCAAACCTCTCTTTCCATTTATTTTCAAAGTCCCATTGTCTGCCTTTCCCTAATCCTGTGTTCCCCAAACTTCTTCCTCCTGCTAAGGGAAATGAATTCCAGAGGAGTTATCAGCCTTCCAGCCCCACAAATGGCCCAGACTCTAAGCCCAGGCTGGACTTAACTAGAATACTCTGCTATGCACGTTATTTATTTCAGTTTTTACACAAAGGAGATCTTAACGTTCCTATTGTTGGACAGTTAGGGTGTTTCTACTATTTCTACGTTTCTACTATTGTAGCAACCTTGAACACACCCATCATTGTTTCCTTGAGATAAATTATTTGAAGAGGAATTATTGAGTCAAAAGTACATGATATTCAAGGCTTCTGGTAGGGATTGCCAATTTTTCCTCCAGTTTATCTAATTATAGTCCCACCAGCTGTATGTGATGCCTTTTATATTCTTACCTCTTTGACAAAACTGGGTATTTAAAAAACACTGGGAGGTGAAAAAAATATTTCGTTTTAAGTAACATTATTGGTAAAGTTGGACATCTTTGCACTTCTCTCCCTTTTTTGAATGATTTGCCTCTGCCCTTTTTCCTTCTATTGGAATATGCAGACTTTTATGTACAACCATTTAAAAAATGTATTTTATTGAAGTATAGCTGATTTACAGTGTTGTGTTAGTATAGTCATTTTTATATTAAGAACATTGACCCTGAAATGTGTGTGCAAGTATTTTCTTCAATTTGTTTTTTACCTTTCAATTCTATTTTATACTTTTAAAAAGTAACTTAATTAATTGATGTTTATTTAATTTTTGGCTGTGCTGTGTCTCCACTGGTGCGGGGACTTTTCTGTAGCTGTGCTGTGCGGGCGCGGGCTCTAGCATGCAGGTTTCAGTAGCTGCCGCTCCTGGGCTCCAGAACACAGGCTCAATAGTTGTGGCCCACGAGCTTAGTTGCTCCATGGCATGCGAGATCCTCTCTGACCAGGGATCCAACCCGTGTCTCCTGCATTGGCTGGTGGATTCTTTACCACTGAGCCACCAGGGAAACCCTCTCTTTTATACTTTTTAAGGCAGAAAATTTAGGAATATTTTTTAAACCAAATTTCTAAATCTTTTCTTTCCAGCTTTTGGTTTTGGCTTCTTGCTTCTACATGGCAAGTTTTAAATAACCTTCATGATATTCCCTGACAGCTGAAACCTAGTATAAAATGCAGAGGATTATAAACCTAGGCATTCCAGCTGTCGATCCACCTAGCCAGTGGCTTTTAAACTTTTTTTTTTAACTGACTTGTTGCAAAAAAAAAGTTTTTTTACATTGCAAGCCACTACCCTCAAAAATGTTTATTTAAAAAAATTATTTTGTGGTTAGGACTTAACACCTTCATCACTGGGGCCTGGGTTCAATATCTGGCCAGGGAACTAAGATCCCGCATGGCGTGGTCAAAAGTTTTTTTAAAATAAAAAAGTATCAGTCTTAGTAAATTGATTTAGCCCATCAGTGAAGCCTGACCCAGAGTTTGTAAAACACAGATCAGAACCACGAAGAGCCTGCCTTTCTGTCTCCCCAAATCTTACCCACTTCCATGCCACTTTCACTCCGCTCCCACGCCTAGGGGTGATGAAGAGGCCAGACAATCATCAGTCCATAGAGAACACTGAAGACCTTGTGTATAAGCACTGAAGCTGAACTAAGTTTTGATTGACATCTAACAGGCAAAAAGCAAAAACTGGTTTTGGATTTCAATCCTGAGGTTTATTTAGAATAAGTTTCTCTCTAGTTCATGATCCTGAAACCCTTACCTTAACTATACTCACTTTAACATAGTCCTAGAAAACCCCTCTTGTCTACTGTGTAATCCAGGATTTGGCAACAAATGGTCAACAGGATCTGCTCCAGCTCAGCTGTTCTTGCAATCAGAACACAGGGAAAGGGTGGCACTATTTTCTTGGGCAGAGAAACTAATCCGATGCAGTCTTTAAAGATATGTTTGTATGGAGAAGTCGGCCCCTCTGTGTAAAGGTAGAGAATCATTAGGTAACATACTTTGGGGTCAGAAGACTGAATTCAAGTCCCTTTTCTGTCTGGGATTCCCCAAGATTCTGTTCTAGGGCCAAGTCAGAACTCCTCTGTGCCTCATTTTTCTCATCCTTCAATAGTTGTAATAACAGCTTTCTCAGGATTGTAGAGACATGCAGTTGAACCAGCAGTAAGGTGTTTTGCAAGGGTAGTGGCTGTTGCTGCAGGTTCACTCACAGGCCTTCCTGACTTTGAAAGGCTGGCCATTTAATGTAGTTAGTGATCCGTGCCCATAAGCTGAACTTGAGTTAGAGTTAATGGTTCTAATAACCTTAAATGAGTTTTAGAATTTAGGCCAGACTTGGTTATTGCTAGATGAGACTGGCTATAGGGGCAGGTTTCTATGCAATGAGCCCAAACACACACAGCTAAATGGAGTCAAATGCATGAAATACATATTAATTGTCTTTTTCAGAGAGCCCTCCGGGGTTCCTGAAGAGTGAACACAGTCTGCCACCCAGCCAGCTCTGAGCTTTCTAGATTGTAGTAGGCTTTCATTTCTTCCTCCCCTGAGCAACCCTCTGACCCACTAACCCCCCGCCCCCAGGGTACCTTTGGAAGGCAAACCCCAGAGGAGACACCTTGGCACAGGTGAGATGAATTTTAAGTTTTTGAGAAGTTCGCTAAGGTTAAAATTGCAGATATGCTGCCAAAGTTTGTAACTCTGAATAATGATGAAACCATGAATGGAACAATATGCAAAGCTTAGGCTTAATTTATGTAGCTCAGAGCATTTCCACGGGGCCTCTTGGGGTGACAGGGCACTCCTGATGCCTTCTTCCCTCCCCCAGAAAATTTCCTTCCAGGGACACACCTAGAGGTCTGCCTGGCCCACAGGGACTCCCCCTACTTCTCTGAGAAGAGAGCCAGCACCCAGGATGAGCTCCAGTGGCCAAGTCTGGGATCCAGAACTCCATTTCCCTGGCAGAGCTAATTGATAGATCTGGGGACACCTAACCGAGGCAGGAAACCAGATTCTCCTTCCTGAGAATTTGAAACCTGAATAGAGAGTCTCTGCGCCTGGCAAGCTCAAGTGTGTGTCACATGAACCACTGCATTCTAGAGAGAAGGTCCCCTAGCCGCCTGGTTCCTGCCAGCCTGGCCCTGTTTGTTAGCCATTCCTTCAGTTCTCTGAGCCCCTAGTCTCCTTCCAGTAAAGTCTTGTTTGGATCAGGCAATCATAGTTGTTTTGGGAAAACAAAACAAAAACCATACAAACTATATGTATAAAATAAATAAGCAACAAGGATATATGGTATAGGGAATGTAGCCAATATTTTACAATAACTTTGAAGTGAAGTCACTCAGTCGTGTCCAACTCTTTGCGACCCTATAGACTGTAGCGTACCAGGCTCCTCTGTCCATGGGATTTTCCAGGCAACAGTACTGGAGTGGATTGCCATTTCCTTCTCCAGGGGATCTTCCCAACCCAGGGCTCGAACCCAGGTTTCCCACATTGTAGACTGACGCTTTACCATCTGAGACACCAGGGAAATGGAGTATAATCTATAAACATTTTGAATCACTAAGTTGTACACCTGAAATGAATATAATATTGTAAATCAACTATACCTCAATAAAAATGGCACAAAATGAAATAAAAACCAAACCAAGTGATATAAGGAAGACATAAATATTACAGCATCCAGGAAGTCAAACCATAATGAAATAGAAAGAGCATGAACTTGAATTTTTTTTTTCTGTTAAAAATCTTTCCACACCTGAAATAGTCTTGAATCTTGGTTCTTTAACTGGCCAGCTGTATAAATTTAAACAAGTTACCCTTTCTAAGCCTCAATTTCCTTGACCGTGAAGCTGAGATTGCCGACCTCATAAAATCAGCTCTTTAATTAGTCTAGTGACACTTATTGTGGTCACTCAAGAGGCTATTTTTGCTTATTTCTTAGATCTGGGCTGCATGACAGCTGAAACTTCTGGAAATTAGTGGTATTAGGGTATATTGAGTATCATTGCACTTGAACAATTTGTTAAACCAGGAATCTTCTCTTTCTCAATTTTCTTTAGGAGGCATTGTGGTAGCAACTGAACATTCAGAATGGTCCTTTTGAAAAAATGGTGGTGAAAGACACGTAACATAAAATTACTGTCTTAACCATTTATAAGCGTACAGTTCAGTGGCATTAAGTACATTCACGTTGTTATGCAACCAGAGGATTTACTAAACATTTTTATGCTTTACTAAAAATAAACAAAAACCTTTCAAACCCTTTGTCAGACCACTTGTCTCTATTTTTTCTGGATTGGAAACTGCAAGACTGTTAGTATGAACTGGGTCAAATTCTAAGCAGGTTTGAGCTCAGCCCAGGGGAACAGTTCTCAGAAGCTAGTGCCAAAAGAGAATTCAGGAACTGTTTTGTCCAGGGGCCTTAATTTACATGATAGCTCAGTTAGCTGGTCATTTAGGCAGCAGACCTTAACTGAGCCTATGTCTCAAGAACCGGGATGGGTGCTGGAGGGTGGACACAGCTGGAGTGGCCCAGCCACTGTCCATCCTGCTGGAGCTCATGCTGCCCAGAGGGGAATATGACACACGGGACAGAAGGAGGTCAACAGGTTCGGTGGGCTGGAGAGTAGGAGAAAGGCACAGATCTACATGAGCTTGAATAAAAATTGTCCTTCAAAGGACATGGAGAAGAACTTAGGTTTTACTGATTTTTTTTTTCTACTGGTCATGGAGGTGGTCTGGTAGGAGTCAAGCTGGAGACTGATTCTAAGCTAGGGAGGAACATGGTCAGATGTGCATTTCAGAGCACGCACTGGCAGCAGGCAGACAGATGGTGGGCTGGAGGGCCCCAGAATGGGAGTCGGGGATTTGGAGAGAGGCCTTTTGGCACCTAATGCTTGGAAACATGAAACATCATGTTTCAAATGATACAGTGAGAGAACAAAGTCCATAGCTCAGTCCCATGTTCTTTCTGAGTGACCTTGAAGTGAAGGGTTTTTCAAATCTTTGCATATCAAAATTTGCTGATGTTTCCTTTCCAAGAAGACTCCCCCACCCTGTCCTTGTTCTTCCCCACATTCCATCACCAGTTTCCCCAGGGTCTTGTTGGAGGAAAGTCCCTGCTCTGAGAATATGGTAGGAATAAAACTTGCCAGAAAAATGTGAAGCATGCAGAACCATGCCACCTCCACACTAGCCACAGGCTTTGCAATGCTATCTTTATGCCTCCAGATAAAGAGATCAAAGTTTCTCCAAGATCTGAGTCCCCAGGCTAATTTACATGAGGAGGGTGGGGGTGGGGAGAGTGGGATAAGCATGATAGGATACAGAGGGAAATTTTTGTTTCACAGGTGATGTCTCCATCTTGGCCAACAGCACAGGATCTGCTGTAGAGAGGGGACTTGCCCTGGGGAATCACACACAAAATTTAAGGCAGAGTCTGCCCTCAATCTAGAATTCTGGAATGGGGACTTCCCTAGTAGCCCAGTGGCTAAGACTCTGAGCTCCCAATTCGGGGACCTGGGGTTCCATCCCTGGTCAGAGAACTACATCCCACATGCCACAGTTAAGAGTTCCCATGCCACATGGCACAGCCAAATAAATAAATAGAATTCTGGAATTTCAACACTAGAAGAGGTCTTCAGTTCAGTTCAGTTCAGTCACTCAGTCGTGTCCAACTCTTTGCAACGCCATGGACTGCAGCAGACTCCAATATTTTGGCCACCTGATGCGAAGAGCTGACTCATTTGAAAAGACCCTGATGTTGGGAATGATTGAAGGCAGGAGGAGAAGGGGACAACAGAGGATGAGATGGTTAGATGGCATCACCAAGTCAATGGACATGAGTTTGAGTAAACTCCGGAAGTTGGTGATGGATAGGGAGGCCTGGCGTGCTACGGTTCATGGGGTCGCAGAGTTGGACCCGACTGAGCAACTGAACTGAACTGAACTAGACTGCAGTCCTTCCAATGAACATTCAGGACTGATTTCCTTTACGATTGACTGGTTGGATCTCCTTGCAGTCCAAGAGACTCTCAAGAGTCTTCTCCAAAACCACAGTTCAAAAGCATCAATTCTTTGGCACTCAGCTTTCTTTATAGTCCAGCTCTCACATCCATACATGACTACTGGAAAAAGAAGAGGTCTTAGGCCTGCCTAAGCCAACTTACCCATTTTACAGATGGGGGAATTAAGATCTCTGAAGTGGCAGACTGAACTGGAAAGGAGTGCTCTTGGCTTAAAAAAATTTTTTTTCAATTGAAATATATGTGACATATAACACTGTGTGATTGTGTAAATTTAAGGTGTTCAACATGTTAATTTGGTAACTTTATATATTGTAATGATTGCCATTGCAGTAATAATTAGCATCTCTGTAATGATACATAATTATCCTTTCTTTTTAGTGGTTGGACATTAAGTTCTGATCTCTCATTAGATATGATGATTATAAAACAATACTGTTGTCTACTGTTTACTACACTGTGCATTAAATCTCTGGAGCTTATTTACTACTCTTTGCAAGTACTCTTGGCTTTCTGTCCAGTGTACTTTCCACAACTTCCTGCTGATTTCATTTGCAAGCAGATGTGTATGTGGGTATAGATTTATAAATACATAAATGAGGAGTAAATACAGTGGAACAGAGTTTGCCCAAGGGTAGCTGTATTTAAAAAATACACAAGTTCAGAAAAAGTCCAAGTCAAAATGCTCAGCCTTTATGAAGCTCTAGGGCTTTGTCCCCTTTCTTGTACTGAGCTCCATTCACCCCAGCAGCCCATTGTCATGAGTTCAGGACATGGGCACACCTTCAGCTGGTCAGGTGGGCAGAATGTACCAGAAGCAAACAAATGAGAGAGCCTGGGGTTGGGAGATCCAACCTCCATATGGACCAGTTAACTTTTTACTCCAGCGATTCTCATCCACGATTGCACATTAGAACCACCCCCTGCCTGAGCAGCTTTAAAACAAAACCCAAACCGAGACCTGAAACCAGACTAATTACATCAGAATTTCTAAGGATGGGGCCCAGGTGTCAGCATTGCCCCAAGCTCCCCAGCTTATTGCACTGGGCAGCCAAGTGGAGAACCACTGTTCTTTCCTCAGTCACATCCTGAACCTCTTCCTCTGACCAGCATGTCAAAAAAGTTTGGCAATCTTTGTTTAAAAAAAAAGGTGTGGGGGGAGAGAATGCAGCTAGATGGCTGTATGTTTCAATTATGTTAAAAAAAAAACATCTAAAATGTACATGATAAGGGTAAGTTTTTAACTTGGATATTCTCGACTGTGTCACAGTCTCTTTATGATATCAGGGCAGGCATCTGTGATGTACCCCAACTAGACCCCAAGGTCTTTACCATCAGGAAGGTAGTTTGGCCAATTGGTTAATGATGTGGGTTCTGGAAGTCAGTGCACTTTCTTAACTAGGGCAAGTTACTAAATCAGTGAAAAGTGCCTGGCAAGTAGTCAGCCTTGTAAAAACTGGAGCCATTATTAATCTTATATGGCTTTGTACCTTCACGCTTCCTTGGGCAGAGTAGGTGTCCAATAAAACTTCATTGGGTGAAGGGCATATGCCAGCACTGTCCAACAGAAATATCAGGGAAGCCACAAATGTGATTTCAACTTTGCTAATAGCTACATTTTAAAAAGTAAAATGAAACAAGTAAAATTAATTTTAATAACAGGTTTTTTACTATGTTCAAATATGATTATTTCAACTGTGTAGTCAGTATAAGAAAAGTATCAATAAATGATTAATGAGCTATTTTACACATTTTTCTCCCTCTGTACTACATCTTTGAAATCTGGTGTGCATTTTACATCTAATTCAAACCAGCCACATTTCACGTGCTCACCAGCCCCATATGGCAACATATGCGTTGGGCAGCATAGTTCAATATTTCCTTCATGTCTCAAAACCTGCACATTGAGAGTGTCCATTAAATGTGCTCCTCTGGGCTGTTCCTACCTCTTGACCCCTCACAGGGGCATCCACGCTAGGCAGCCCTTCTCTTGTCCCCACTGGACCCTGTGTTGAAAAAGGTCACAGTTTCTGACCTAATGTTGTTAACCTGATCTTTGTGTGAACATCTCCAGGGCTTTGTAAGAGACATTGGCCTCATCCTTGCTTCAGCTTGTGTGCTTCCACCAGAAATTTGCAGCCGTAAGCGGAAAGTTACATTTTTTGTCTTAATTTTTGTAAAAATATTTGCTTGACCCAAAAGGCAGCCTGCCCAAGGACAGGGTGGTAAGTTCACAGGAGCCACCGTANCACCTCCACTAGCTTTGTTCATAGTGATGCTTTCTAAGGCCCACTTGACTTCACATTCCAGGATGTCTGTGGCTCTAGGTGAGTGATCATACCATTGTGATTACCTTGGTCCTGAAGAACTTTTTTGTACAGTTCTTCTGTGTATTCCTGCCACCTCTTCTTAATATCTTCTGTTTCTGTTAGGTTCATAACATTTCTGTCCTTCATTGAGCCCATCTTTGCATGAAATGTTCCCTTGGTATCTCTAATTTTCATGAAGAGATCTCTAGTCTTTCCCATTCTGTTGTTTTCCTCTATTTCTTTGCATTAATCACTGAGGAAGTCTTTCTTATCTCTTCTTGCTATTCGTTGGAACTCTGCATTCAAATGCTTATATCTTTCCTTTTCTCCTTTGCTTTTTGTTTTTCTTCTTTTCACAGCTATTTGTAAGTGCCCCCCCCCACTTCCACCCCAGACAGCCATTTTGCTTTTTTGCATTTCTTTTTCATAGGGATGGTCTTGATCCCTGTCTCCTGTACAATGTCATGAACCTCAGTCCAGAAAACCTCAGGCTGCTAGAATAGAGTACTACAGACTGGGTGGCTTATAAACATCAGAAATTTATTTCTTAGCGTTCTAGAGGCTGGGAAATACAAGATCAAGTTGCACTGGTAACTTTGGTGTCTAATAAGAGCCCACTTCCTGGTTTTCACTATGTTCTCACCTGTTGAGGGAGTGAAGGACCTTTCTAGGGTCAGATTTATAAGGGCACTAATCTCATTGCCTTCATGATCTAAACGTTTCCCAAAGTCTCCATCTCCTAAGACCATTAGACTAAGGATTATATTTCAATATGTGAATTTTGGAAGGGGACACAAATATTCAGTCTATAGTACTTTAGTGTCTTATAAGTAGTGTTTTTACCTGACCTGATTTGTTTATAGCTCCCAATTTTTCATTATAATATGTATATAGTATTTTAAAAAGGCATTAAATCTCAGTGTGATTCAGCAAATAGGCTGATTAGCAGCACTCTTTGCTTTACCCTGCTTTATTCAGCTTCAGTTTGAGTGTTTTGGGAGTTTTTTGCTGTTGATAATCCACTGAAGTAATCTCCACTTCAAAGATTTTCATATATGTTGTTACCCTGAATTAAACACTTTACTTTATATCAAGAGGATAGCTCCTACCTATTTTTTAGTTCTAAAATAAGTGTCACATTCTTGGAAGAGCCTTTCATTAGTCTGCATCCTAAGGTTGATATTTCTCTCTCATACATATTATACTCCCCTCTATTCCTCTATGACACTATCAAGAAAGGGTTTCTTTTTTATAGAGAAAATTTCCAACATGAACAAAAGAGAAAATAACACAATAAGCTACCATACACTCATCATCCAGATTCAAAAATGGACAATTTTTCTTCATCTACTATGCCAAAGCCTTTGACTATGTGGATCACAATAAACTATGGAAAATTCTTCAAGAGATGGGAATACCAGACCACCTGACCTACCTCTTGAGAAATCTGTATGCAGGTCAGGAAACAACAGTTAGAACTGGACATGGAACAACAGACTGGTTCCAAATAGGAAAAGGAGTACACCAAGGCTGCGTATTGTCACCCTGCTTATTTAACCTGTATACAGAGTACATCATGAGACACACTGGGCTGGAAGAAACACAAGCTGGCATAAAGATTGCCGACAGAAATATCAATAACCTCAGATATGCAGATGACACCACCCTTATGGCAGAAAGTGAAGAAGAACTAAAGATCCTCTTGATGAAAGTGAAAGAGGAGAGTGAAAAAGTTGGCTTAAAGTTCAACATTCAGAAAACGAAGATCATGGCATCTGGTCCCATCACTTCATGGGAGATAGATGGGGAAACAGTGTAAACAGTGACTGACTTTACTTTTCTGGGCTCCAAAATCACTGCAGATGGTGAGTACAGCCATGAAATTAAAAAATGCTTATTCCTTGGAGGGAAAGTTATGACCAACCTAGACAGCCTATTAAAAAGCAGAGATATTACTTTGCCAGCAAAAGTCCGTCTAGTCAAGGCTATTATTTTTCCAGTGGCCATGTATGGATATGAAAGTTGGACTATAAAGAAAGTTGAGCACTGAAGAATTGATGCTTTTGAACTGTGGTGTTGGAGAAGACTGTTGAGAGTTCCTCAGACTGCAAGGAGATCCAACCAGTCAATCCTAAAGGAGATCAGTTCTGGGTGTTCACTAGAAGGACTGATGTTGAAGCTGAAACTCCAATACTTTGGCCACTTGATGCTAAGAGATGACTCATTGGAAAAGACCCTGATGTTGGGAAAGATTGAGGGCAGGAGAAGTANACACACACACACACACACACACACACACACACACACACACACACACACACACACACACACACACACACACACACACACACACACACACACACACTCTGAGTGAGCCAGGCCGAGGGCTTGGTTCTTAAGTGGAAAAGCATATTGTTTGCCGTAACTACTGTCATATTCCTCAGCCTGGCATTCTACTGCCATTCCAGGGGCCCCTGGGTCTCTCTGTCAAGGAAACTTTCTGTGTTTTAATTTAAGGCAGGAAAGGAATTCAGATTCTGACCAAAGGGCAGAACAAGGCAGGAATCTGTCCTCTTGTGACTGGGGGTATGTCCACACCCCCACAGGACACTGAGGCTTCAGTCAGAACTGCCGAGCCTCTCTTTATCCTCCCAACTAGGTTTGGGGTCTCTGTATGCAAAATGTACTTTACTTTTTGTCTTTGCAGTGTGGCTTACAGGATCTCATTTCCCTGACCAGGGACTGAACTTGGGCCCACTGCATTGGTTAAGCATGGAATCTTAACCACTGGACTGCCAGGGAATTCCCATAAAGATACTTTTTGACCCCAGCAATACTCAACCATGGTGCACATTAGAATCACTGGGACAGCTTTTTCTTTTTCTTTCATTTATACATATTCATTTATTTTAATTTTTAGTTAATTGATGTACAGTTGATTTGCAATGTTGCGTTACTTTCTGCTATCCAGCAAAGTGACTCAGTTGTACATACAGATATTTTCTTTTTTATATTGTTTCCCATTATTGATTGTCTCAGGATATTGAGCATAGTTCCTTCCCTATGCTATATAGTAGGACCTTGTTGTTTAACAAGGGGCAGCTTTTTAAATTCCTGATGCCCAAGTTAAAAACCAGACCAATTAAACTGGAATCTCTTTAGGCCTTTACTCTGACCAGGTGGGTTTATGATTCCCTATTCAGCAGGCCCCGCCGGTGATTCTGCACCCCACTGCTGTCCAGACTCCCATCCTCCTTCCTCTGGCAGTTAGGGTCAGAAAGGACAGAGGTGGGTAGTTACTTTCTCCTGAGACACCTAGTCCTCACCCATCTTACATCCTCCTTTGCACTTCAGAGAAAGTGGAGACTGAGGCCAACGGGGTCCCCAGCCCAGGAGCCCATCCTTTCCACACACCCTGTGCTTTGTTTACCTATATTTTCCCTGTATTTCTTTCTCTTTCACTTTCAACTTACAAACATTCTCATGTCACTGCCACCTGAAAAATCGGAATCTCTTTCTCCCTTCTGTCTCCCTTTCAATTTAGCCTTCTGTCTCTTGGTTTCTCTTCCCTGTGAAGCTTCTTGAAGGAGTCCTTATNCAAACTTTTAGTCTGTTTCATAGCATTTTCACTTTCAACTTACAAACATTCTCATGTCACTGCCACCTGAAAAATCGGAATCTCTTTCTCCCTTCTGTCTCCCTTTCAATTTAGCCTTCTGTCTCTTGGTTTCTCTTCCCTGTGAAGCTTCTTGAAGGAGTCCTTATGGTGGTCTGTACTTTCTCACCTCTCCCCAACCTGCCACGGGTGAACTCAGCTCCATCACAATATGGACACCCCTGCACTCGCTAAGGTCATGGGTGACCTCCTAGACACTAAATCCTTGGCCTACTTTCCATCTTTCTCTTCTCACTGTTTGGCTGTGTTGATCACCTCCTCTCCCTCGAAATTCATCTTTGGTCTCCTGGGACTCCTTCTTCACTGATTTCCTCTCATCTCTTTGATGGTGTCCTCTTGGCTTTATTCAGCCTTGAGACTGATGTTCCGTAGTTCTATCCTTGGCCTTCTCTCTTTGTGAATTTATCTATCCCAAGGCTTCAGCTCCTGCCTACGTGATGTTAACTCCCAAATCTTTGTCTCCAGCCCAGATTTCTTACATGTCCAGCTGTCTCCTGGACATCTCCACACTAACACCCCTGTGAACATGTCCAGAATAGAACCATTATATTTCTTCCATCAAATTTGCTTTCACTCTAGTCATCATACTTAACAGTGAAACACTAGAAGTATTACCATGAAAGGAACACAAAAAATGTACCCACTGTCATCTCTATAATTTAGGATTGTTCTCAAAGAACAATGGAAACCTGAATAGAAAAATCTATTCAATTCAATGTCTTATGAGAAAAATCAATAAGAACAATATATATTGGCAAGAAGATAATTGTCATATTTGCAAATGTGGAAAATTCCAGAGAATCACATGAAAAACAAAGCTAATCAAATTAGTAAAGTTGTCTGTTACAAATTAACGACACACTAAGACCACAGCATTGCTTTATGCTATTATCCCTTCACTCATTTAAAAATTTATATAGAGCCTACAGGCGAGCTACAGTTATGAACAAAAGGTATGTAGTCTCTGCTCTCATGAAGCTTACATTCTGGTAATAAGTTAGATGTTGTATTAATAAAAAAGGTCTCACCACAAATATAAAATATCTAGGAACAAAGTTAGCCAGTAATGTGTAGGACTTAGAATAAAACTATTCAGAAATGTGTTAGTCACTCAGTGGTGTCCAACTCTTTGAGACCCCATGAACTGTAGCCCACCAGGCTCCTCTGTTAATGGAATTCTCCAGGCAAGAATACTGGAGTGGGTTGCCATTCTCTTCTTCCAGGAGATCTTATTGACCCAGGAATCAAACTCAGTTTTCCTGATTTGCAGGTGGATTCTTTACTGTCTGAGCCACGAGGGACTCCTCAGAAACATAAAGGGAATCTTTAAAAATGGAAAGAAATACCATGTACCTAAATTGGGAATGAATTTTAAATTTTAATTAAAATTAATGAATTAAATAAAATTTAAATGACTATGAATTTTAAGTTTTGTTAACTTATTCTGGAGGCACTTGATTCAATAAACGCAGAAGTTTAAATGAGAGAAAATATTCAAGAATGTGTTGCAAAGTGTATAAACCTTATGCTACTAGTCATTACCTTCTAGTGCATGGAAGTAATAACCAAACAAGGTGGAGATGGCACAGGAAAAGACAGGCATAGGCATATTGATAAGACAGAAAGAAAAGTCTAGAATAAAAAAGAATGTAATTTCTAGTAAAAATCTTCTCATATCAATGAGGAAGAAGAAGGATTAGTCTCTGTCGTGCTTTGCTAAGTCACTCAGTCCTGTCCGACTCTTTGTGACCCCGTGGACTGTAGCCAGTCAAGCTCCTCTGTCCATGGGGATTCTCCAGGCAAGAATACTGGACTGGGTTGCCATGGCCCCCTCCAGGTGATCTTCCCAATCCAGGGATCCAACCCAGGTCTCCCACATTGCAGGCGGATTCTTTACCATGTTAATCACCAGGGAAGCCCAAGAATATGGGGCGACTATCCCTTCTCCAGGGGATCTTCCCTGACCCAGGAGCTGAATTGAGGACTCCTGCAATTGCAGGTGGATTCTTTACCAGCTGAGCTACCAGGGAAGCCCTAAGGATTAATCTGCTGCTGCTGCTAAGTCGCTTNAAGAATATGGGGCAACTATCCCTTCTCCAGGGGATCTTCCCTGACCCAGGAGCTGAATTGAGGACTCCTGCAATTGCAGGTGGATTCTTTACCAGCTGAGCTACCAGGGAAGCCCTAAGGATTAATCTGCTGCTGCTGCTAAGTCGCTTCAGTCGTGTAAATGACAGAGTTTCATTTTGATACCAAGTGGCTACCTTGAAACTATCAAGTTTCATCTTGATACCAGGGCAGGAGGTGGCTGCCTGAAGTGCTAGCAGGGCTGTGAGGCCTAGTCTAGGCTTAGCCAGGAGTTCTGCATTTGATTAGAAATGTCTTCCAGGGGCCCAGGAACAGAAAACTACACTAAGGCACATATTTGTCATTCCTGGATTATTCAAGAAATATCAATGGGATAACTAGCCAGCAATCTGGGGAAAAAACTATTAGCTTTCTCTTCCATATATACCACAATCAATTTCAGATGGATTAGATTTAAATGTAAAAGATGAAAATATAAAACACTAGAAGAAAAAACAGGATTTTTTTTCTAATAATTGTGGTTCGGCAAGGATTTCCCAGGCGTGACACTAAAAGCAGAAACCATAAAGTTAAAGATTGATAGATTTAGCTTCTTAGTCATTAGAAACTTGTGCAGAACAGAAGTTAAAAGGAAACTGACAAATTGAGGGGAAAAAATGCAGTATATGGATTAATATTTTATTATATAATGAGTTCCTCAATCAATATGAAAAATATGACCACTCCAATAGAAAAAAATGAAAAAGATGTTAATAGGTAATTCACCAAAAGAGAAATGCAAACAGCTGAGAAACATAATTTTTTTCTTTTTTTTTAAATCACCAATAATCTAAGGAATGAAAATTCACACAGTGCAATGACATTTGTTTTCATTGCCAGATTGGCGAAGAAAAATTTCTAGTTTGCTTGAGAATATGGGAAACAATATTGGGAAAATCCCTGCCAGTGCAGTTTAGCCATCTTGGCTGCAAAAATCCACTCTGTAATGGTTTCTGATTATCTTTTTCAGAGAGCAGTCAAGTTCTAGAAGGTAGCATTTACCAGAGAGATTTGCAAAAAGTTGCAAAAGGAGAAGATCTCTGTAGCTAAGCTATAATTCTGTAAATTTGTGGTTAGCTAGAATATCCTGTCAATCTGTTAAGTTCTAGTTTCCTTTTCTTATTTTAAAATGTCTCTTCCTAAGAAATGGGTCATGAGTGCTTAGGCTACTGACCCTGAATAAAGCTTTGACTTCTTGGAGACCCAAATCCTTCGCTAAATTTTTGGGTAAATATTGGCCCCACCTCAGGTACGTTGAGACAGCCATCTGCTGGGCACCAAAGTGTTGGCATGAGGCCAGGAGGCCCACTCAGATGGGCTATCTCCTCCTAAGTGAGGAACGGGAGACTCACCAGTCTCCAGCCTTCTGAGCAGGTAAGATCCACCTCATCAGATACACAAAGAATAAATCCTACTTTTGTCACCTTGTTCTGAGGAGGCGGTTGCGTGATGTCCTGGGATAATGACATTAAAGATCTTCTTTCACTTTCATTGTGTAATACAGAATCAATAGAATGAAAATAAGAAGATATTATTGATACTATAAAAGTGCTAATCCTGTACTTCTCAATGCCTTCCTAGGCCAAACAGGCCCATTCACCTGGTGGTGATGGGAAATTAAACTAGAGGAGAATTTATTTGACTATAGGTAGGACAAAAGGAGAGCTTCCCCAGTAGCTCAGTCAGTAAAAAAATCCACCTGCAATGTGGGAGACCTAGGTTCAATCCCTGGGTCGGGAAAATCCCCTGGAGGAGGGCATGGCAACCCACTCCAGTATTCTTGCCTGAAGAATCCCCAAGGACTGGGCAGGCTACAGTCCATGGGGTCAGAGAGTCGGACACGATTGAGCAATCAAGCACAGCACAGCACAGGGCAAAAGGAAAGGATAAAACCATTAAAATTGCTGATAGGTTTGCCTATATAAAACAACACAAAACCCATGCACAAATATCCTTCAATTTNTGTCTGATAGAATACCTGTCATTAATAATGTGTTCAATGTATCCTTAATTGATTGAGTGAATGAGAATATTGCATTGTCATACAGCATTTGCCTCCATGTGGATTTTTGGGTTGCTACAGTGACACACTCTCATAAGTTACTTTCTGGGCTGGACTGAAACTGTTGTCACATTATATATCAATGAACTTTTTAACAGATGCTTTCAATCAATCATGCACTTTTCCAACACTACAGAGAACTATCAGCTGATGAAGGATTTCAAAGCATATATACCTCCAGAATTTGATTACTCTAAATCTGAAAATGGTGGTCAAGAAAATAAGTCGATCCACTTTTCAGCTGGAGCACTTTTCATTCAAACTGCTCCTAGTTAATCCATGCCAGTGTTGTTGTGGCCTTTAAACCTGAACTGTCTGGAACTGCTTGGAACTAAGTTTACAACATGATGTAAGCTTTGTGGTTTATAGTTTAATATACTCAACACTAGTGGTGCTTTTGTTACTTCAGTAGACATAAAGAATTTCCATGATTGAAGGTAAGAGTAAGCATTGTGTGCCTTTATTGCTTCTGTTGTTTGATCTATATGCTGTCAACTAAACACAAACATAATGTTTCTTCAACCTTTTCTTAGATATGTTTTATTTTTTGCTTTTCTCCTCTTTTCTACAAAGACAGGACAAAGTAAAAAAGAAGCCCACTACTCTGCTGTTGTAGGCCCATTTCATATGTTGATATAAATAATGTGAACAGAAGTCATTTGTCAAAAATACATTTATTGGAACTAGAATTACTTTATGTGCAGAGATTGCTGGATTGGTTTGCCAGCTCTTACTAAATAATTAATCAAATCTTGATTTGCTAGAAATATAATACAAAAGGAACACATAATAAAATTAAACAATGTTCTTCTATCTTATAATAGTATTTTGAAGAAAATGTAATTACACTTCATTGCTATACTATTACGTAGAATTCAGTAATCAAATATGCACAGCCATAATTCAAACTAGACATAATAATCAGTGGTTATATTTTATGAATACTCTTAAATTCAGAACTCTTTCCAGTCAAAGCCATCACCCCTTCCTAGGCTTATCTCCATCTGATGAAGATAAATAATAAAAAATAATCCTCTTTGATAAAGACAGAATCTTTGGTTGCCTCCTAATTAAGCTCCAGGTACTGAGGAACCATATTTTACTTACCTGTGAAGTGCTACATTAAGTAATATTTTATCCTGCGTTTCTGTAAAAACCACTGGAATCTCCCTCTAACCCAGCCATTGAAATTAAAATTCATTAGTCTTCCTGAAAATTAAAGAAAAAATGTAAAGCATTTTCAAAATTTATTATAATTCCTGCCAGTGAGGAACATAACAAACTTTTCTATTAATAGATTTATTACATTAAGAAATGGTGATGAATACATCCCCTTTGTAAAAAACTCATTGGGAAATTTTCTTGGAACTTTATATCTGAGTCCTACTTCTAAATCTCTTAAATGTTGTTCAAATTTAAATCTTGTGAACTCTATAATTCACAAGCGAACCATATTTTCTCTTTTCTTTGGTTATTGGGCAAATTTAAAGTCAAGCTGTGGCCCATCTGGAATTTGAGCAAGATCTTTCACCCATCTTTTGAATATTCACCACCCTTAACTTGGGAGTGGATAGTTTCCTATCTTTATGTTTTTCTTTGTTTTAAATTCTAATATTCTTTCATATTACTTATGAAAATTAGAAACGTAAATCCAAAGGTATCTTATCTTACTCTACACAGTCACTGTCTTAAACTAGTTGTAAGAGTCTTATGATTTTTATTCTATGTCCCATTTGAATTTATTCTATCAAGTGTTTTTAGGGAAATTTATTTTTTGCTTATTGAGTTTGATGTTTCCATTTCATGATTTGTATTTTCCTGATTCCTTGGTAATTCTTAGTGCTTTTGTTTGTTTGCTCATTTGTTTTGCTTTAAAAATCATTTTCAGTGTGGTCTCTTGCATAATTTCTTTTTTTTTTTTTTACTTTATTTTACTTTACAATACTCTATTGGCTTTGCCATACATCGACATGAATCCACCACATGTGTACACGAGCTCCCAATCCTGAATCCCCCTCCCACCTCCCACCCCACAACATCTTTCTGGATTATCCCCATGCACCAGCCCCTAGCATCCTGCATCCTGCATCAAACATAGACCGGCGCCTCATTTCTTACATGATAGTATACATGCTTCAATAGTTGTTTTTTTGTAGATCTCATTTCTTATGCTGTCTTACTTTCAGAATCACTTTAATTTTTTGTGTCTTTTCGCAGCAATGATTTTCATTATCTAACATGTTTTCTATAAATGAATAAATTTTTGTAATTTCATGGATGAGAAGGATATATCAGCCCAATTTGCCATCTTAATTCAGTCTCCCTCAATCATCACTTTTTATTCTGCTGAAGGAGGGGTTTTTCATTTGAGGATGTTTGTATATCCATTTCTAGACTGTCTATTCTGTTTGTGTTTATTGTTTCAACAATACCAGACTCTATGATCACTTTAAATTTATAGTATTGAGTTGTTTGTCCTCCATCCTTGTTATTCTTCTTCCAGGTGTTTTGTTTGTTAGTTTGCTTTGATTTCTGCCTTTCCATACAAATTTAATAACAGTTTGTTGACATCTACAAAAGAGCTTGGTGGGATGTTGATTGTGATTGAATTGAAGTCATAGACCAAGATGGGGATAATTAACATTTTAACAACATTGAGTGTTACAGTTTAATGACCATAGAATATCTCTCCACTTATTTAGCTCTTATTTGATTTCTTTACCAGAGTTTTATGGCTTCATAAATAACGATCTTAAAAATAGTGTTAAATTTATACTAAATATTTCAATTTGGATGCTAACATAAATGATATTACGTGTTTTAATTTCAAGTTACAATTAGTTTTTGCTGACTTAAAAGCAATAGACTTTTTAATAGTAATCATCAGTCCTGTAACCTTCCTATAAACTTTCATTAGTTGTAGGAATTATTCCTTGATTATCAGGGATTTTTAACATAGATAGTCGTATCATCTGCAGACAAGACCAGCTGGATTTTCTCATGTGCAATTTGCATATTGTTTATTTCCTTTTCTTGTCTCATTGAATTAGTTAGGTCTTTCACCTACAATGTTCATCAAAGGCAAAGAAGAGTACATTCTTACCTTGTCCCCAGTCAAGCATTCAGTTTGTAATCATTAAGTACAATATTAGCTGAATGCTTCTATAAATGTTACTTACACGTGCAAGGTAAGAGAAACCCAAGTAAGACTGTAGGTGTTTCAAGAGGGCATCAGAGGGCAGACACGCTGAAATCATACTCACAGAAAACTAGTCAATCTAATCACACTAGGACCACAGCCTTGTCTAACTCAATGAAACTGAGCTATGCCATGTGGGGCCACCCAAAGAAGTGTGTCATGGTGAAGAGGTATGACAGAATGTGGTCCACTGAAGAAGGGAATGGAAAACCACTTTAATATTCTTGCCCTGAGAACCCCATGAACAGTGTGAAAAGGCAAAATGATAGGATACTGAAAGAGGAACTCCCCAGGTCAGTAGGTGCCCAATATGCTACTGGAGATCAGTGGAGAAATAACTCCAGAAAGAATGAAGGGATGGAGCCAAATAAAAAAACACCCAGTTGTGGATGTGACTGGTGATAGAAGCAAGGTCCAATGCTGTAAAGAACAATATTGCATCAGTTCAGTTCAGTCACTCAGTCGTGTCCAACTCTTTGCAACCCCATGAATTGCAGCACGCCAGGCCTCCCTGTCCATCACCAACTCCCGGAGTTCACTCAGATTCACATCCATCGAGTCAGTGATGCCATCCAGCCATCTCATCCTCTGTTGTTCCCTTCTCCTCCTGCCCCCAAACCTCCCAGCATCAAAGTCTTTTCCAATGAGTCAACTCTTCTCATGAGGTGGCCAAAGTACTGGAGTTTCAGCTTTAGCATCATTCCTGCCAAAGAAATCCCAGGGCTGATCTCCTTCAGAATGGACTGATCGGATCTCCTTGCAGTCCAAGGGACTCTCAAGAGTCTTCTCCAACACCACAGTTCAAAAGCACCAATTCTTCAGTGCCCAGCNGCCTGGCGTGCTGTGATTCATGGGGTTGCAAAGAGTCGGACACGACTGAGCGACTGAACTGAACTGAAAGCCAAGGAGACGCAGGACTCTCAGGACAATCTGAGGTTCTGCTCCAAAGAGGCAAGGGAGGAGCCAGGATATATAGGAGTTTTTGCAACAAAGACCAGGTAGTCGGAATATCCAAAGATTTCCAGACAAGCAAAAATTAAGAGAATTCCACCAAACCAGCTTCACAACACATGCTGAAGGAACTTCTCTAGGCAGAAAACAAGAGAAGGAAAAGCCCTACCCACAGAAAATAACCCCCCCAAATTAAGAAAACTGTAATAGGACCATACATATTGATAATTAACTTAAATGTAAATCGGAGAAGGAAATGACAACCCTCCAGTACTCTTGCCTGGAAAATTCCATGGATGGAGGAATCTGGTGGGTTACAGTCTATGGGGTTGAAAAGAGTTGGACACGACTAAGCAACTTCACTTTCACTTTCGCTTTGAATGTAAATAGATTAAATACTCCAACCAAAAGACATAGACTGGCTGAGCAGATGAAAACATGTGCATGCATGCACTTTCACTTACCCCATCACTCTGCTTGACCCACCAAATTGTATGTAATTATTTTATATTGTTAGGTTAATGATGTTCCCATTATGGGTTAAAAAAGAGAGAGAGAGAGAGATTACTGCTAATTAAAGAAACCAGACCTCTCAAATTAAGGAATTTAGTGCTTTTCTACTTATGGGGTGGAGAAAGAAATGGCAACCCACTCAGTATTCTCACCTGGAGAATCCTATAGATAGAGGAGCGTGGAGGGCTACGTCCATAGGGTGGCAAAGAGTTGGGCATCACTGAAGCAACTTAGCAGGAGCATGTATGGGAAGATGAGAGTGGGCTCACTGAAAATCATTCCTTTTATACGCATCCTAACTGTCTGGGGCTCAGCATCCTGTGTTTTCTTCTCCCGAGTCCCCTCACGGCCCACTGTTGGGGCCGTTATAATGTGATGAATGGATGGCTATGACAGTATTTCTTTACTGATTTGGCAGCAACATTTTTCATTCACAGAAGTGAGATAATTTTTTTTTACCTTTATTTTGTATTGGAGTATCGCCAATTAACAATGCTGTGATAGTCTCAGGTAGACAGTGAAGGGACTCAGCCATTCTCCTCCAAATTCCCCCTCCATCCAGGCTGCCACATGACATTGAGCGAGGTCCTTGATGTCCTTGTTGGCTACCCATTTAAAATATAGCAGCGTGTACAGGCAAAGATTCCCTGGAGAGAATGGACTGGCAAACCAGCTCCAGTATTCTTGCCTGGAGAATTCTGTGGATAGAGGAGCCTGGTGGGCTACAGTCCATGGGGCTGCAGAGTCGGACACAGGCAACCATAAGTTCTTTCTCTAAGTCTGTGAGTCTCTTTTTGTCTTACATTTGTATCATTTCTTTTAAGATTCTACAAATAAGGGATGTCATATCACATTTCTCCTTCTCTGTATGAAGAAGTGAGATAATTTAACCTCCTTGCAGTAGCTGGTTCACAAGGAGATACAATTTGCCAATAAGAGAACTGATACATATTTCACCTTCCAAGTTATCAAGGAAATGAGAAAAATATAACATGAAGTTCAGTGTTGAATAAGTGAGTAAACCTTTTGAATCACATTAATAATTGCACTAGCTTCAGGAAACTGTACCACTCATCTATCGTCAGAGGCATTGACGAAAGCATCCAGTGATGCATGGTGCAGCTATTAAACTGAAGTTTGTGTAGCAACATGGAAGCATGCTCGTATGTGAGGCTGAGTGGGAACAGCTGAGTTCAGAGTCAGGCCCTGCTGTGTTTAGTGCAACAAAACATTTTTGTATAAATGTCACCAGGGCCTGGAAAAGGACTTGGAAAAATAGAAACATCTGATGTGTTAAGGGGAAAAAATTGTGGGTTTCCCCCCCCCCTCATTTCTATTGTTGCTGTTTTATTTGTTTATACAATAAATGCGAAGGAAGACCAACACCCCACAGTGACCCACTTTTCCTTCCTTACTGGACCTGTCACTCAGGATAGACTATGCCAGCTCCTGACTGGCTGGGTGTCTCCACACTGAGCAAAGTTCCTTCCTCCAAACTGCTCCGGTTCTTGGTTCCTCCCCTCCAGTGGCCCTCATCTGGCTCCATTGCCAACTGTCTCTTAATCTGGGGCCTTGAAGGAGAGAACAAGATCCCACCCACTTTGTACTCACTCCACAAGTCTGACAGCCAAATGCTACTCAAGCTTTATTTGATGAAGTCAACAATTATTTTTTTAAGTATTTATTTATTTTTGGCTGCTTCATTTCTTAGTTGTAGCAAACAGGATCTTTGCTCCAGAGAGTTCAGGCTCAGTTGCCCCACAGCATGTGGGATCTTAGTTCCCCAACTAGGGATTGAACCGATGTCTCCTACATTGCAAGTTGGATTCTCAACCATTGGACCACCAGGAAAGACTCTGAATCCAACATTTTGCTTTCCTGTTTCTAGTTTCTTGGTCTGCAAGATGCAAACAGGATGGTGAAAGCCTGGGTGAAGTTGAAAAGGCCTGAAGTGTGTGAAAGCTATAGGAAGAGAGACAGTGAGGTTGGAGATTTTTAAGGGAACTTGTAATTCCTCATAAGGGAGGTAGGGAAGTGGAGGGGAAAACACCAGCATATCCCATGAGTCCACAGACCCACAGCAATGGGTGTTGAGATGTTAAGGAGAATGGGAACACCAGAGCCGCATGTTGCGTCAGCCAGCACCTAGATTTACCTTTGGTACAGACGGAGAAGCTGAGGCCAGAAAGTGGAGTGCAGTATGCCCAATGGTTAGCCTCTCAGTTCTTCCTTAGTTCCGTGTCCCTTCCACCCTCCAGGAGCCAGCTCCATCAACTGCAGCAGCTGTCTCTCTGACCTGCCAAGGTACCGGAAATCTCTGTCATGCACGAGTCAGTCATTCTCTTCCGGAGTGACATTTCATCTGAGGAAGTCTTGCTAAATATTTGTTTAGTTTCCTGACAATGGTAAAGCATGAACCCACTGTGGGCCAGACTGGATCACTTTGTCTAAACTAAAAATAGGGCTAACATGTGATCCAGTAATCCCACTCCTGGGCATATATCCAGAGAAAACTATAAATTGAAAAGATACTAGCACCCCTATGTCCATAGCAGCACTATTTACAACAGCCAAGACATGGAAGCAACCTAAATGTCCATTGACAGATGAATGTATAAATAAGATGTCGGATATATATACAATGGAATACTGCTGCTGCTAAGTCATTTCAGTCATGTCTGACTTTGTGCGACCCCATAGATGGCAGCCCACCAGGCTCACCCATCCCTGGGATTCTCCAGGCAAGAACACTGGAGTGGGTTGTCATTTCCTTCTCCAATGCATGAAAGTGAAAAGTGAAAGTGAAGTCCCTCAGTCATGTCCTACTCTTCATGACCCCATGGATTGCAGCCCACAAGACTCCTCCGTTCATGGGATTTGCCAGACAAGGGTACTGGAGTGGGGTGCCATCACCTTCTCCGACAATGGAATACTACTCAGCCGTAAAAAAGAATGAAATAATGCCATTTTCAGTAATATATATGCAACTAGAGATCAAGATACCAAGTGAAGTAAGTCTGACAGATAAATATTCACATTTGTGGAATCTAAACCTTAGATACAAATAAACCTATTTGTAAAACAGAAATAGACTCACAGACATAGAAAATAAACTTATGGTTTCCGAAGGGGAAACTGGGTTGGTGGATAAATCAGAGTTTGGGATTAAAAATACACACACTACTATTTATAAAATAGAGAACCAACAGGGCCTACTATCATTGGGTTAATATCTTATAATAACCTATAATAGTGAAAAATCTAAAAAAGAATATATATANAGGGAAATAAGAGGCAGCAGCTGGAGAAGGAACAAGACCTTCCTGCACAACCTGATGAAAGATGAAGCAGCCCCTCTGGACGAGCTAGTGGACAAGCAGGACGGTTGAGGAGTACAGTTTTCTCTGCTCATCTATCCCTTCCCTGTTGTGGCAGGCTATGCTGGTGGATGCCCAGATGCCCATAACCTCAGTTGGGCACAGAGACCCTAATGACTCCAAAGCCCTATATGAAGCCACTCCCTCCTCCCAGCTTTCAACCTTCCATCCCCAAATCTAACAACAGCATCCATCATAAATAACCATGGACATGCTAAGTCTCTGCTGGGGAAAAACTCCTCCTTTCCATTCGCTTCCAAGCCAGGCGAGCGCTCCAAGTCGACAAAATTATCAGCACTGAGCTAACAGCGAGAAGTGAGTAGGACAGCCCGCAAACAGATCTATCTCCCAGCTCCAAGATTCCTTCTGGGCTTCCCCCCCAGCAAAAGACAACTTCTCTGCACAAGTGTCCATGAGACTTTGTGGTTGAGTCAATTTCCTCCCCCTGGGCCTTTGCCGAGCGGCTGCGGGAGGGAGTAGGAGGCGCTCTGGCAACAGACACATGGCTGCAGCATCTTCCTCCCCAAGGAAGCTCTCCTGTAACCCTGTCCAAGAGGCCACTGGAGGACCAGGGGGATATAAAGAGTCTGGAAAACGCAGTTCTTTGGTGAAAAGGTTGGCTGTTTGGGGGATGAATGGAAAATAGTCATCTTCAATCTAATGGGAAATTCTTCTTTCCCCGGGCATTCTGTCTGATGAGTTTTCTCAGCCAATCTTGAGCCCCCGGCAGCCCTCTAGGGATCAGAACCGCTTGCGCAGGGGCTTCGGCTCCTGCAGGGAAAAGTCTCCCAGGGCAATAAAACCTCAAGGCTCTCAGTCCATGATCTGGCCTCAGATAGGCCAGGGGGTGCCCAAACATGCAAAGCCATGGGGGTTGTTGACCCTTGAGGNTTTTTTTTTTTTTAAGTCTAGCCTTAAACTAGGCGCTGGTGGAGAAAAAAGGTAAACTTCCATGGAAAAGGAAGGACTGAGGAGAGAAGCCCAGGCTGGTTCGCCAGGATGGTGGGGGGAGAGATGGGGCATGAGGTCAGCCCATGGAGATGGATATAAGAAAACGGGGTGGCATTGGGTGGCTGGGGGCTGCCTCCTCTGTGCCTCTTCCTTGTATTAAACCACAACCTTGGGGAAGTTTTTCTGAGAGTAGGCTTCTCCTTTCATCACATGGGGTAACAATACCTGCCCCCACTACCAGTCATTGTGAGGATCAATTGCAACAAGGTCATAGCACTTTATAACCCGTGGAAGCTGTCTGTACCTGCTGGGCCAAGGGGAAGAATGGGTCAGAGAAGCCCGGTGTCCAGCCAGATGTCACACGGCCCACCAGGGGCCAAACCATGGCCGCAGCAGTCTCCACGCTCCAGGCCAAGTCCCTAATGATGGAGAATTCTTGGATTGCTGGTGAAAGGGCTCAAGCTTCTCCTGGACCAAGGCCATCATCCCAAGCAGCCCAGTTGGCAAGGTTTGCTGATGGCCTGGATATATCAATATGTCTGTGCTCCGAACAGGAGTGCTCAAAAATCTTCATTTCAGGCGCCCTGCTCTACTCCCGGATCCCAAACTTCTACCTACTCACTTTACTGAGCAGCATTTCCCACTATTGGGGTGTGAGGGTCCAGGCTTTTTGGCTTAGCACACAGACTCCCAAGACAGAGAAAGAGAGCGCCGGGAGGGAGACGTAAGGCCAAAGTGAGAGAAGAGCTAGAAGCTGGTGTAGAAACAATGGGGCAAAGCACCTCGTGGACCATAGGAAGGACTGTCACTTACACGCAAGCTCATTCTGTGTGTCTTACCTTTAATTTCCACAAGAACTCTGTGCGTCCCCATTAAAAAATTTTTATTTATTTACTTTTGGCTGCCCTGGGTCTTTGTTCCTGCAAGGGCTTTCTCTAGTTGCAGCAAGTGGGGGCCACTCTCTAGCTGCAGTGTATAGGCTTCTCATTGCAGTGGCTTCTCTTGTGGCTGAGATGGGCTCTAGGGCAGGGGCAGTAGCTGCAGCTCCCAGGCTCTAAACACATGCTTAATAGTTGTGGCTCACAGGCTTAGTTGCTCCACAGCATGTGGGATCTTCCCAGATGGGGGGTCAAACCCATGTCCCCCTGCGTTGGCAGGTAGATTCTCAACCACTGGACCACCAGAGAAGTCCCAATCCCCATTTTACAGATGAGGAAACAGGCACAGAGAGAGGAAGTCACTTGTCAAAATTCTCACAGCTGGCATCTAGTTGAGCTAGGATTCGAACCTGGGCATGCTGATGCCCAGAGGCCCTGCACTTTCCGATTGCACCAGGGAAAGTTCCAGTGAAATGTTTACTGCCCGTATAGTGTCATCTGGAAAAAATAAACCTGGGGGAGGTGGCAAGGGCTTGGCCCTGCTCCCAGCTCAGCTGTAAATGTTCTGTTCACTCCCAAAGAGATATCTGGAGGCTCTCTGGGTCTTGGCATCCCCACCATAAAATGGGGTGGGGGCAGGGNCGTATAGTGTCATCTGGAAAAAATAAACCTGGGGGAGGTGGCAAGGGCTTGGCCCTGCTCCCAGCTCAGCTGTAAATGTTCTGTTCACTCCCAAAGAGATATCTGGAGGCTCTCTGGGTCTTGGCATCCCCACCATAAAATGGGGTGGGGGCAGGGTGGGTTGGATTGCAGTGGCTGAAGTTGAAGAGCACTTCCAACTCTGATGTAAAAAATATCCCCATTAAAGCAAGCATTTTTCCAACGACATTATGTGGTTGTCTGCTTAGGTCAGTAGAGACAAAATCTAGAGGAAGTTGGAGGCTTCCAAATCGGAGAAAAGTTGTTTCGCAAAATGTTTTCAAAGATGAAGGGAACTTGTCAAAAACAATGGAAGCATTTTCTCTTATTTCCAAAGGAAGTGATTCAACCTAACCAAAGGTCACTAACGAAAGACATGAATTTAATTGCGTTATAAACATTAGCGATGCTGCAACTCTGCTGGGCCAGCTGGAGCTCTTGCTGTGTGTGTGTGTGTGTCTGTGTGTGTGTTTGTGTGTGTCCATGCTCCTTCTAGAGGATTCTGCTCAAGACCACCTTTCTTTATAAAACTAAGGTTTTCATATGTCTCAAGGAACTCAAACCAGGGCTCTGCGACAATCTAGAGGAGTGGGATGGGGTAAGTGGTGGGAGGGAGGCTCTAAAAGGAGGGGACATACGTATACATACCTATGGCTGATCCA
Source organism: Neotragus pygmaeus (assembly GCA_006410875.1). NCBI lineage: Eukaryota > Metazoa > Chordata > Mammalia > Artiodactyla > Bovidae > Neotragus > Neotragus pygmaeus. The sequence continues at coordinate 705,504 of SJYV01010296.1, read as the reverse complement.
TGATGATGTATGGCAGGAACCAACACAATATTGTAATTATTCTTCAATTTAAAAAATTAAAAAACCAAGATTTTATGACCTGGTGGCATTAGAATCACCAGGAAAACTTTAAAACAAACAAACAAAAATAACCAATGACTGGACCTCACTTTGAGTGACTGAATGGGGATCACCTTCTGAAGCCTAAGCTTCAGTACTATTTTCAAACTAAGTCTGCCTTACCAGTTTTACTGAACAGTAAGGTTTTAAGACTGTTGTTTTCAAACAGCAGGGGAAAGAAATCCAAAAAGGATGGGCTATATGAATGCATATAGCTGATTCACATTGCTGTACAGAAGACGCTAGCATAACATTGTAAAACAACTACACTCCAATAAAAAAGAACTGCTATGGGCTTGCTTAAGAAAAAAAAAGAAACAGCAGTTCTCCCATTTTCTCACTCCAAGAATCATCTGGAGAGCATGTTAAAAAATTCTTGAGTCACTAATTCCTAAGCCTGAGGTGAGACTCAATAGTTGATACTTCTAACATGTTCCCAGGAAGGACAAGTGTTTCTCAAACTCAGAAACCATTAGGTGTCCTTTTGGGGGTTCCAAAGAGCTCTGGTACCCTAGTCCTTTATGTCTAAGCACAGAAAAGAATTCAGCAAGAGAAAGGTGATGGACAAGAAGTGATTTATTAGACTAGGACTCTTGTGAGGTTTACAGGCAGTTAAGTGAGAAATGCCATGCCCTGAGAATTTATTGGGCTACAGTTTTATAATCAGAGAAAAAACGGAGAGGGAGAAAAAAGAACTTCTTTGTCTTTCTTGAGTAGACATCACGTTTTCGTCATCAGCCCCTCCTCCAGGTTGGGCAGGAGAGTTTTCTTGTCCCTACATGGTCAAGCTGAGTCCACAAATTATTGTTTTTTATGTGTGCAGAAAGCATGTCCCAGGGATCATTAACTTGCTGAGCTCACTGGACAGAATGTGGGGCTCATACTGTTGTTGTCGTTTAGTCGCTCAGTCGTGTCCGATTTTTTTGACCTCGTAGACTGCAGCCCACCAGGCAAGAATACTAGAGTGGGTTGCCATTTCCTTCTCCAGGGGATCTTCCTGACCTAGAGAAAGAACCGTCATTGGCAAGAGGATTCTTTACTGCTGAGCCACCAGAGAAACCCATACACAAGGTGTATATTTATGTTATTAAATTTCTTTTCCCTTGTTAATATTTTACAGCATACAGGATCTCAGCCACAGAACTTAGAAGAGTAGAGAGAAAATTCTTTTTCCTCCCCTTTAGCAACAGAGTCTCCACGGAAACACAGACAGGCAGCAGGTGGTAAGTCCAGACAGATCCTGAGTGATGGGAGGGGTCCTGGTAGTTGGATCAAGCTGGGTGGAGCCGGATGGGGCTTTTCAGGAGGTTTTCACCCTACTGTGGTCCTACCTGTTGAATTTGCTGAGGTGCTCAATGCCATTTTTTATGTTTGAAAACATTTGGATCCACCTCCTTGCAAAGGTGAGAGTCCACTAGACAGCTCAGTCCCCTTGGCGACGCTGTGATCCACCTGACTCCTTACTCCTTTAAAAAAAGCTTGGTGGTGGGAATTTCCCTGCTGGTCCAAAAGTTAAGACTCTACGCTTTTAATGCAGGGGGCACAGATTTGATCCCTAGTTGGGAAACTAAGATCCTGGTTGCTGTGTGGCACTGCCAAAACATAAAATAAAAATAATAAAAAGGCATGGTGGAACAAACAGAGATAGACAGTTTGTTCTTCAGATGGGGAGCAGGGATGATGGCTTATCCAGGTGAGGTCAGGATGGCTACAGAGACATTCCAGACACCTCGACCCAGCAAAGTGCTCCAAACTTCTCTGCCACAAGCCTGTCCCATGAGAACCGTCTGTTTTCCTAAAGACCAAATGTTCACACACAGAAAAAAAATCAATTGGGATCCAATAGAATTCATCAAAAATTAAATTAGAAAAGAATCAGTTCAATCAGAAGGAACCAAATTTTGATGAAATTAATTAAATCAAACCAATTTAATAAAAAAATTGAAATAGCACTTTAATTTTAGAGGTATAGAGAAGAGTGCATAGATTAAGACAAGGTGTGTTTACAGCACTGTTTTGCAATCCTGACTGTATGTGGTAATCTCCTGAGGTGTTACTGAGGCCTGAGTCCTACTAAGTACTTAAAAAAGAATTTGCTGTTTTTATTTTTGGCTGCACTGGGTCTTCGTTGCTGCACTAGGGCTTTTTCTAGTTATGGTGGGCCGGGCTGCTCTGTAGTTGCAGGGCATGGGCTTTAGGCAAGTGGGCTCCAGATCTCAGGCTCAGTAGTGGTTGTGCATGGGCTTAGGTGGACCATGGCTTATGGGGTCTAGTTCAAAGACCAGGGATCGAACCCATGTCTCCTGCACTGGCCACTAGGGAAGTCCCCCAATAAATCATTATCATGATTTAATTGGTTTGGGGTGGGACTTGGGCAAGAGGACTTTGAAAAATTTCTTTTACATACATACACATACACGCATGTATTTAGCTCAATGGGATCATAGTGAACGTTTGTTTTTTTGATGTGGACCATTTTTAAAGTCTTCATTTAATTTTTACAATGTTGGTTCTGTTGTTTATATTCTGGTTCTTTGGCCATAAGGCATGTGGGATCGTAGCTCCCTGACCAGGGATCGAACCTAAACCCCCTGCATTGGAAGGCGAAGTCTTAATAACTGGACTGACAGGAAAATCCCTATACTACTTGTTATTAACTTTGCTTTTTATATTTTATTAAGTAATGTTATTCCACAAGCATCTTTATATGTCAATAGATTCTTGTTTATAGGATTATTTTAACTTAGACATTTTAAAGGTACTATTCTATATAGTAGACTTAGCCTACATAGTATATTTCATATACTCTAAATGCATGATTTAGACCTTTAAATGTCTAAATAGTATTTCATATTGTCAAGTTACAATACTTAACTAAAATCATTCTATTAGGTATATAGTCTTAACTTTTTCACTGTCATAAATAACATGTCAGTAAAGAAGCCACTTCATAATTTATTTTGTGCCTAACAATAATTATTTCCTGAGAATCAATGTTTATCATCTACATTAAACCATCTATATGAGTAGAAGATGGCATTTCACTATTGATTCTTTGTTCTTTTTTTTTTAATTATTGGTGGAGTTGAATATTTGTGTATGTGCATGGTTGTATTATGTTTTATTTTAACAGCTTGTAGCTTTTTCTCTTTGAATTGTCTCCAAAGGCTTCATCCTCCATAACCAAGGAAGAACCTGGCTTCTGGACTTGTTCTTGCCCCCTATGATAGTATTTGCCCTTGTCTTCTTTCAGAAGCTGCTGAACACATTTTGGATGACATTCTAGACCTTCTTAAAGAAATATCTTTATATTCACTCCAGATCTGGCATTCCACAGGTGTCTGGTCCTGGGGGACACCCAGAGATGCTGTGCTGGAGCAGTTTGGCCAAGAACAGGGAAAAACAGGGGGAAGTCCCTCTTCCCCTTCCCTCTCTTCAGTTTCTCTCTAATGCTTCTTTTTTGGCAAATTCTAAAAGGACTCCCTCTGGCAAGTGGATCCAAGAAATGGAGTTGGCAGAGTCTCTGCTCCAGCTCTGTTAAGCAGCAAATAAAAGGATGAATCAATAAGTAGCACACAGGGACTTACCTGATAGTCCAAAAGTTAAAACTCCAAGCTTCCAAAGCAGGGGACAGGGGTTCAGTCCCTGGTTGGGAAGCTAAGATCCCACATGCTACTTGGCCAAAAAAAAAAAAAAATAATAATAATAAGTAGCATACAGAAGGGTAAGACCCAAGGGCCAATGTCCTTGAGACACAACTCACCTGGATTTTATCACCCATCTATCTCTACACGTTTACGGCCTTCTGGTAGTTCCCACCATGAGAACGGTTCATTCCTAGTGCTGACAGGTGCCTCCATGTATGGTCGGCTTCATGGTCACTGAGATGCTCTTCCTTTCATGGGCTGATCACCAGGTGCCTTCTGATAGGCTACTGGCCTCTCGGTTTTGGAAGACGACTCCATCAAGGTCGATTCCACTAAGTCGATGTCAGCTCCAGATGGCAAAATGACACATACCAAACAGGAAATGAAATATTTCCCTTGTTATCTCTACAAATCACAATGAGACTGTCAACTTGACCTCTAGAGAATTCTCATATACCTTACTGACTTCCTGCCATGAGAACGTCAAGTTGCATGCGATGATGGCTTTCCTCTTCCTGCTGAGCCTCTGCATCCGGGTCACTCTGACCACAGAACGTCATAGCCAAGAACAGTAGAAATGTACCAACCTGCCTTTCGTCCCTCTGGGTTGGAGACACCATGGTTTCTCCTACAGGCTACTGCTGTTTAGTTGCTAAATCATGTCTGACTGTTTGCAACACCATAGACTGTAGCCCACCAGGTTCCTCTGCCCATGGGATTTCCCAGACAAGAATGCTGGAGTGGGTAGCCATTTCCTTCTCCAGGGGAGCTTCCCGAGCCAGGGATTGAGCCTGCATCTCTTGTACCTTCTTCATTAGCAGGTGGATTCTTTACCAGTGCGCCACCTGGGAAGCCCTTTGGTGAAGGAGGAACACATGCAATCAAGCACATATATGTATAGAAGGTTTCTGCTAGTCCTGAGGAGCAGAAGGACTTTAGTGCTTTTCTAGATCTGAGGAGATACATAAATTGGGCTTGAGGTAGGAGTTAGACGGGCTCTAGTTTAGACATTTACAACTGCCCTTCTGTTTGCATGTCATGGGACACGAAGAAGTGGGCTTCAGGCTAGACACTTACAACTTGTTTCTGGTTTGCATTTCCTGAAACAAGAGATAGGTGGGCTCCAGTTGAGGAATTTGCAATCAGACTCCTCTTTGCCTTCCAAAATGGAAATAACAGCAAAAACAGGGTAGATAGCCAGTGTTTGTCTCTTGTAAACACCTAAACTGAAGCCCTTCTAACTCCTACCTAAGGCTTATAAAAATCAGCTTCTGAAAATATTCAACTATTCAAAGGCCTGTTCTGCTCATTTTTTCCCAAAGCACAGAGTTCCTCTTCCTGTTCTCCACCCAGAACTCCTTCCAGGGGGTGTTAAAAGTCAGAAGCCNTGAGATGGTTGGATGGCATCACCAATTCAATGGACATGAGTTTGAGTAAACTCTGGGAGTTGGTGATGGATGGCGAGGCCTGGCATGCTGCAGTCAATGGGGTCACAAAGAGTCAGACACGACTGAGCGACTGAACTGAACTGAGCTGATGTATGGGGGACTATCCACAATTCTTTTAAAAACTGTCATCTCTCTATTTTGAGCATGATTGGCTGCCATGAAACAATATCCTTAAGATTCTTAGAAGATATGCCACCTGATAATGGGGGATTATGCTGATAATAGGGGACTATATCAGGACTATGCATGTGTGGGGGTGGGGATATATGGGAAATCTCTGCTCTGGTCCCTCAATTTTGCTATGAGATGAAAACTGTTTTGGTGAAATAGAATCTTAATAAAACCATAACCAGCTTGGAGTAAAAGGATCTGAGATTTCATAAATTGCAATACAGCCCTTTTGTTTGAGTAGGAAACAGGCTCAAAAAGCTACTCGGGGGCCAACACAGGCTAATTCTTATGGAAAAGGAATGCTGCCTCAGAAGACAGAGCCAAGAGCTGGACAGAGGCGCCAGGGGCAGTGGAGAACAATGGGTTAGGAAATTACTTCCAGGGAAATCAGAGCAGGGCAACCTGGCGACATATACCTGGCAGGATCCCAGAATTCTTAGGCGTCAGTGTCACTGTGTGCTTTCCCTTTATTTCTCTTTTTCAATGGATGTACTTACTGCAATTTTCCTGTCCCTGGATTTCACTGTTGCATGTGTGCACAGCATATAACTTCTCTCTTTCATTTACAGGTTTCTAGATTCAAAAGAGTCACAGCCAAGAACTGCCTCATCCCCATTTGAACTAGAAATCACAAGATTCTAGACTCTGAGCCTAACACTATAGTTAAATGAGACTTTGGGGGGCCTTCAGAGGGAGAAAGTATAATTTGCACATGTTTTTGTTTTGTTTGTTCAGTTGCTAAGTTGTGTCCAACTCTTTGAGACCTCATGGACTCTAGCATGCCAGGCTTCCCTGACCTTCACCATCTCCTGGAGTTTGCTCAAATTCATGTCCATTTGAGCCAATGACACTATCTAAGCATCTTATCTTCTGTTGCCCCCCTTGTTTTGCCTTTAATCTTTCACAGCATCGGGGTCTTTTCCAATGTGTCAGCTCTCCACATCAGGAGGCCAAAATATTGGAGCTTCAGTTTCAGCATCAGTTCTTCCAATGCATATTGAGAGTTGTTTTTGTTTTTTTTTTAGGATTGACTGGTTTGATTTCCTTGCAGGCCAAAGGACTCTTGAGAGTCTTCTCCAGCACCACAAAGGGGCATAAATAATTGGAATTAGGGGGAAAGCTATTGTCTGCTTTCATAGTAATGGGCACCAAGGATTCATGTCTCCGGGTAGTCACTTCCCACCTTGACTTCAGTCTTGGCCAGTGACTTGCTTTTGTCAATGAGACATCAGCAAACATAGTGCAAGCAGAGACTTGAAGAAACACTTCTTCTTGGGGCTTTCCCTCTCTTGCTGCTCCTATAGAGTCCTTCTACCACCATTTGAAGAAGCCCAGGCTAATCTACAGCAGATGAGAGATCACATGGAAAGAGGCCCCAAGCTGTCCCAGCCATCTCAACTGAGCCCTCAAAGATGTGAGTGAACTGCACTCTAGCCTAGCTGATCCAGAGTAGAAGAAACATCGAGTTATCCCATAGAATCATATTTCTTGTGTTAAGCCATAAAGGTTTAAGATGGCTTTTTAACCAACTAACCCAAGAAGATTCAAGCTGGGGTAAATCCAGCATATGAAAGATGGGGAAGGTAAATTTGAAGAGGAGAAATCTCTGGGAAAAATAGACATAATGTGTGGGCAGTCTCCCAAGACAAACAAAAGCAAGTTCACTGAGAGAGATCATACTATGGTGCATGGGGAGCCAAGAAGAAGAATGTCCAGTGGGAAAGGTGAAGATGAAAAAGTGATGATTTGGAAATTTGTGAGATTAAGAGGCAAAGTGGTGGGAGGAATGAATGGATCAGGATGAGTGATTCAGAAATAAAGCCTTGAACAAGGGTGAACTGCAGATCTTCTTTCTAGGAAGTAGCTAACCAGTGATTAGCATAGTGTGCAGTAGAAATACAGAATCAGAATCTATGATGGTGGGACTTCCCTGACAGTCCAGTGGTTAAGACTCCACACTTCAGTGCTTCCACTGCAGGGGACACAGGTTTGATCCCTGGTCTGGGAACTAAGATCCCACATGCTGCATGGTGTGCCCCCCCANAATAATAATAATAAGTAGCATACAGAAGGGTAAGACCCAAGGGCCAATGTCCTTGAGACACAACTCACCTGGATTTTATCACCCATCTATCTCTACACGTTTACGGCCTTCTGGTAGTTCCCACCATGAGAACGGTTCATTCCTAGTGCTGACAGGTGCCTCCATGTATGGTCGGCTTCATGGTCACTGAGATGCTCTTCCTTTCACGGGCTGATCACCAGGTGCCTTCTGATAGGCTACTGGCCTCTCGGTTTTGGAAGACGACTCCATCAAGGTCGATTCCACTAAGTCGATGTCAGCTCCAGATGGCAAAATGACACATACCAAACAGGAAATGAAATATTTCCCTTGTTATCTCTACAAATCACAATGAGACTGTCAACTTGACCTCTAGAGAATTCTCATATACCTTACTGACTTCCTGCCATGAGAACGTCAAGTTGCATGCGATGATGGCTTTCCTCTTCCTGCTGAGCCTCTGCATCCGGGTCACTCTGACCACAGAACGTCATAGCCAAGAACAGTAGAAATGTACCAACCTGCCTTTCGTCCCTCTGGGTTGGAGACACCATGGTTTCTCCTACAGGCTACTGCTGTTTAGTTGCTAAATCATGTCTGACTGTTTGCAACACCATAGACTGTAGCCCACCAGGTTCCTCTGCCCATGGGATTTCCCAGACAAGAATGCTGGAGTGGGTAGCCATTTCCTTCTCCAGGGGAGCTTCCCGAGCCAGGGATTGAGCCTGCATCTCTTGTACCTTCTTCATTAGCAGGTGGATTCTTTACCAGTGCGCCACCTGGGAAGCCCTTTGGTGAAGGAGGAACACATGCAATCAAGCACATATATGTATAGAAGGTTTCTGCTAGTCCTGAGGAGCAGAAGGACTTTAGTGCTTTTCTAGATCTGAGGAGATACATAAATTGGGCTTGAGGTAGGAGTTAGACGGGCTCTAGTTTAGACATTTACAACTGCCCTTCTGTTTGCATGTCATGGGACACGAAGAAGTGGGCTTCAGGCTAGACACTTACAACTTGTTTCTGGTTTGCATTTCCTGAAACAAGAGATAGGTGGGCTCCAGTTGAGGAATTTGCAATCAGACTCCTCTTTGCCTTCCAAAATGGAAATAACAGCAAAAACAGGGTAGATAGCCAGTGTTTGTCTCTTGTAAACACCTAAACTGAAGCCCTTCTAACTCCTACCTAAGGCTTATAAAAATCAGCTTCTGAAAATATTCAACTATTCAAAGGCCTGTTCTGCTCATTTTTTCCCAAAGCACAGAGTTCCTCTTCCTGTTCTCCACCCAGAACTCCTTCCAGGGGGTGTTAAAAGTCAGAAGCCACAGCATCACATGATTTATCTCTTGTAGAAGTAGATAGCACATGCCCGTGACAAGTGCCAATTTTTATCTGTCACCTCTTACTCTATGTATTGCTTATTCACTTTGTTTATCCTTCATGTCAAATTCCTTTTTCTGTCTTTTGCTTTCTCCTTGAGACTCAACCTCGTTTCCGTGCCCACCCCACCCAGGGTGGCTCACCAAGACCCGTTCAGCTGCACTAGAATCTCCTTTTTGGAACTGCCACATCTATTCACTGGGGCCACCGTGACCTGCTCCTTGGAAGAAAAGCTATGACAAGCCCAGACAGTGTATTAAAAAGCAGAGACATCACTTTGCCAACAAAGGTCTGTGTAGTCAAAGCTTTGGCTTTTCCAGTAGTCACGGACGGATGTGAGAGTTGGACCGTAAAGAAAACTGAGCACCAAAGAACTGATTATTTCAAATTGTGCTGGAGAAGATTCTTGAGAGTCCTTTTGAATGTAAGGAGATAAATCCTAAAGGAAATCAATATTCACTGGAAGAACTGATGCTGAAGATGAAGCTTTAATCCTTTGGCCACCTGATGCAAAGAGTCAGTAGAAAACACCCAGATGCTGGGAGAGATTGAGGACAGGAGGAGAAGGGGATGACAGAGGATGAGATAGTTGGATGATATCACTGACTCGATGGATGTAAGTTTGAGCAAACTCCAGGAGATAGATAGTGAAGGACAGGGAAGCCTGGCATGCTGAGCAACTGAAAAACAGTAATACTCTGGCCTGCAGGCCATCCTTGTCCTCAGGTACTTTCGTTCCTCCCCTCAGACTGTCCCTGATCAACTCACACAGAGGCTTCCCTGATTCTGTGTAAGGTTCTTGCCAGATGAGCTGGAAGGGTGATTTTTAAAAGGGGGGATTGGCTTGGGTGAGGGTGAGGGCCATTTCCCACCATCATCAGCCTCCCCTCCCCCAGCAGGCTTCGATGGGAAGCA
>SJYV01010296.1:615406-694695 GCA_006410875.1 Neotragus pygmaeus | reverse complement strand
GTGGATGCACCCTCTGCTTATACCAACCCAAGGGTGGCTCTGCTAGGTGGTTGTGATCAGCAAAAGTTGAGGTTGGAGGGCACCAGGGGGCCTCATCTCATCACAGTTACCCCCAGAATACATGTTCTTTCCCCAAACCCCCAAGTGCCTGTGGGAGTCGGTACTCTTGACACAGAGGACTCCTTTTGGTCCCTGGGCTTCTCTCTGATGCCCCCACTGGAAGTGGTCAAATGGACCTTTGCCTGGCCAGTTTGTCTTAGAAAGCTCCACTCAACAGATTCTATTTGGAATTCAGTGCCAGAGAAAGGCCCGCTCCCTCAAGGAGAAGGTATGCTTAGTAGAAAGACTGATGTGAAAGCTCTCTTTGCTCTCCTGGGGGCAAACTTGTAACCAAGCGGGACCTTCTGGGGCCTTCCCAGGACAGGCCTTTCCCCATATCCTCTGCTTTAGCTCCTCCTGAATAGTATTTGACGCATATAGTGTTTAGTCACTCAGTTATATCTGACTCTTTGTGACCCTAAGGACTGTAGCCCACTAGGTTCCTCTATCTGTGGGTATTCTCCAGGCAAGAATACTGGAGTAGGTTGCCTTGCCCTTCTCCAGGGATACAAATAGTATTTGATGCAAATTTTCTGAGATGTTCTGCAGATATGAAACCCCCCAACCAAATGGAAGATGTTAACTATTTGAAGACCCTGAGCACACAGCCCCAGGCCTCTTGGAGACTGAGTTCACTCCTGTGACCCCCATGTTAGCTCACCATCAAACAGAGAATTGTGCATAAAGTGATCACAGACCCTTCGACCCCCTGCCTCAGAGGATTTTAAAAGTGCTTTGTTGAAACCCTTCAGAGAGCTTGGGGCTTTTTAGGGTGTGACTGAGCATGCAAGCATCCATCTCCTTTCATGGTCCTGCAATAAACCTTTCCCTGCTCCAAACTCTGATGTTTTGGTGTGCTTGGCATCACTGTGTGTCGGGCACATACTTGTGCTAACACACTGAACCAAGAGCAGAGGCAAAACAGGAGGAATCACAGCGCCAGCTTTGTGAGCTTGTGAGCGGTGCCTGGCGGGGTGTCCTCACCTGCTCCCCTGTTGCTCTTGGCTCCACTTTCTGTGCGAGACAAATGGTTACAGGGAATCCTCAAAACCCACATAGAAACTTGGAGTCAGTAGGGTGTAAAAGAGGGAAGGAGGGACGCTTCCGTCACTCACTGTTGGCTGGATTTTTGCTGGATTAACGAATAACTAAATGGACATGCTTGTGAATGCATGAGTGAATAAGAGAATGGACAAACAAATCTGTTTTTGTGAGACAAATTCACTGCTAGCTGATACTCTGCCTGGGGTGCAATTGAGATACAGTCAGTCTCTTACATAGAAACAAGTCTTATTCTGAGAGAGAGATCATAAGTCCAATTTGTTTGTTAAGTTCAACAAACTTAGCCTCAGTACCCAACTAACACAGTCAGCTATATATTAATATTACTGTACTGTCATAGGCTTATAATACTTTTCACACAAAAACACATGAAAAACAAACACAAAAACTGAAGAAAAGTTTTTTTTTTTTTTAATTTTTTATTTAATCACACCATGTGGCATTCGGGATCTTAGCTCCCTAACCAAGGATTGAACCTATGACCCCTACATTGGGAATGAAGAGTCCTAACCACTGAATTCTTTGGAACTCTGCATTCAGATGGGAATATCTTTCCTTTTTTCCTTTGCTTTTTGCTTCTCTTCTTTTCACAACTATTTTCAAGGCCTTCTCAGATAGCCATTTTGCTTTTTTGCATTTCTTTTCCATGGGATTGGTCTTGATCCCTGTCTCCTGTACAATGTCANCGCTTTTCTTGTGTGGGTTATTTTTATTCATATTAACTGCCTTAGAAATTATAGCTTATATATTTAGAGTAACTCCTAAACATATAGAATGCTCTTAGAATTATTAAGATAGAAGATATTCATCTCAGGAAGAAAATGTACAAAGGATATGAAGAGGCAATCTATAAAATAAAAACAAAAATTATAAAAATCATGAAAAAAGTTTCAACATTATGAGAAATTACAAAATGCAAATTCAAATCATAAAGAGAGCCTACTTATTGCTTAACAAATTAGTAAATGTGAAAAAAAGATATAAAATCGATAACCAACAAGGAACTACTGTATAGCACAGGGAACTCTCCTCAATCTTTTGTAATAATCTCAATGGGAAAATAATTTGAAAAAGAAAAGATAAATGCATATGCATAACTGAATTACTCTGCTATACATCTGAAACTAATCAACTATATTCCAATATAAAATAAAATTTTAAAAAGGTAATTCCCAGTGTTGGTAGAAGTGCAGAGAAAAGGACACAGTTGTAAGAGTATACTTTGGAAAAATTTTTCTACAAAGCAGTATTTCTACAAGAGTGGTCAGGGACCCATAGGGCTCCTTGAGACTCTTTAGGGGTCTGAGAGGTCAAAGCTATTAAAAAAAAAAATTTTTTTTTAACAATTTCTCAGCTCCGACAGGCAGTCTTTGAAAACTATTTTCATGATAACACTGAGATGTCATTTGCCATTTTGTTCTCTCTCATTAGTGTGGAGAGCAGTTTTTCAGAGGCTAGTTGATATTCGGTATCTCCACAGACTGATGCAAAAGGAGATATGACACCTCAGAATATTCTATTAAGCCAGATATTAAAAGGCTCTGCACAAGTGTCAAACTGCCACTTTTCTCACTAAACATTTTTGTTGTGGAAAATACTGTTTTTAATAAAAATATATATAACTTATGTTAACACTTAATGGGTTCATTATATTTACTTTGAAATGAGTATAAAAATATTTAATTTTTTTTAATGCTATAATTTCAAGATCCCCTGGAGAAGGGCATGGCAATCCACTCCAGTATTCTTGCCTGGAGAATCACATGGACAGAGTAGCCTGTCGGGCTATAGTCCATAGTCCATAGGGTCGCAGAGAACTAGAGACGACTGAAGCGACTTAGCACAGCACAGCACGTAATTTTTCAGATGGTTAATATGAATAAAAATAATCCACACAAACAAAAGCCTGTTAGGAACCACAGTGGGTTTTGAGTGTAAACGGATCCCAAGACCAAAAAGTTTGAGAACTGTTCTAGAGCAAGGTGATGGTGTGCATTTAAAGCCTCGAAAATAAAACTACCCTTTAATCCAGACTTTCCTGTTTTGATAATTTTTCATAAGAAAATAGAGATGATGAATTTCAAGGTAGTTTTCTAAGTATATTCGCCATTGTATAAGACAGTAAAATGTAAAAACAATTTAAATTCTGTAAATAGATTAGTTAAATAAATTACATCAATGTGATGAAGCATATATGGCTAATAAAAATACTACTATAAAATAGTATTTATTGATTTATTGCAGTGAAAAGTTCATAATTGATTGTTAAAAAATAGGATATAATTAAAAAAATTTTTTTTCAACCAATAGTGCTGAGACAATTGGATATCCACATACAAAAGAAGGAATTTGGATCTGTACTCAGACCATATACAAGAATTAGCTCAAAGTGAGTGGATCAAGGGCTTAACTCTAAGGTCATGAAGATATATACTAATGTTTTCTTTTAAGAGTTTTATAGTGTAAGAGGTAGANACATACAAAAGAAGGAATTTGGATCTGTACTCAGACCATATACAAGAATTAGCTCAAAGTGAGTGGATCAAGGGCTTAACTCTAAGGTCATGAAGATTTATACTAATGTTTTCTTTTAAGAGTTTTATAGTGTAAGAGGTAGAACTATAAAACTCTCAGAAGAAAACATTAGTATAAATCTCCCATCCAAGTACTAACCAGGCCCAACCCTGCTTAGTTAGTATAAATCTTTATGACTGTATATTAAGAATGGTTTCTTAGCTATGACATCCAAAGGCATAACAAAGAAAAAAATAAACTGAATTTCATCTAAATTTAAAACTTTTGGGGAATTCCTTAGTGGCCAAGTGGCTAGGACTTGGATCTTTCACTGCCGGGGCCTGGGTCCAGTCCATGGTCAGGGAACTAAGATCCTGCAAGCTGTGCATGGTATGACCAAAAAAAAAAATTAAACAAAATTAAAAACTTTTACACTTCAAAGGACACTATCAAGAAAGTTAAGAGACAACCCATAGAATGGGAGAAAATATTTGCAGTCATCTCTCAGATAAGATTCTATTATATAGAATATATAAAGAACACTTACAACTCAACAGCAAGATAACCTAATTTTTTAGATGGGTAAAGTATTTGAATAAACATTTCTCCAAAGAAGATATTCAAATGACTGATAAGCACAAGAAAAAATGCTCAACGAAGGAAATGCAAATCATTAGGGAAATGCCAACCGAAACCACAGTGAGGTACTATTTCACACCCACTAGGATGACTCCAAAAAAAAAAAAAAACAGAAAAACTAACAGGCGTTAGCAAGGTGGTAGAAAAGTTGGAACACTTATTCACTGTGGGTGGGAATGTAAAATGGTACAGCCACCATGTTAAACTATTTGGTAGTTCCTCAAAAGTTAAGCAGATTTACCACATGACCCAGCAATTCTACTCCTAAGTATATACTCAGGAGAAATGAAAATATATGTCCACACAAAAACTTAGAAAGCAATGTTCCTTACAGCATTATTTATAATAGCCAAAGAGTGGAAACAGCTCAAATATCTATTGACTGATAAATGGTTAAACAACCTGTGCTACAGCCATACAATGGAATATGTTCAGCCATACCAGGGAGCAAAGTATTGATATGTGCAATGGAGGAAGCCTGGAGGAAGCCTTGAAAACATTATGCTAAGTGAAAGAAACTAGACACAAAAGGCCACATATTAGATAACTCTATCTATATGAAATATCCAGACTAAGCAAATCCATAGAGTCAAGAAGTAGATTATTGGAAGTAGAGCCAGGAAGGAGTTCTAGTTGCCAAGCATTAGGGTAGATGGGGTGTGTGAGGAATGATGAGTGACTGGTATGGTTTTCTTTTCAAGATGGTGAAACATTTGGCATAAGATAGTGGTGATGATTATACAACACTGTGAACATACTAAAACCTGCAAAATTGTATACTTTTAAATGGTGAATTTTATGGTATATGAAGGATATCTTAATTTAATAAAAAGGAAAATAGCATACAAATTAGTGTGTAGAGTATGATCCATTTTTAAAAGACTAATATATATATTACTGTAAAAGAGTAGTATATAAAAGACTAGAGAATGTTAAGCTCTAGTCACAATAATGTAGTAATACTGGTTTTCATATGTATTATATATTCATGTATGTTCTATAAAATATGTATTGCTGTGTTAATTGAAAAATTGGGCAATAAAAGTTATTAAAGACAAAATAAAATACATGGGATTTTGTTTAAAGTATCTTGAATATTAACTTCATACTAATTTCTCATTTAAATGCTTTATTCTCTGGAATCACCCTCTGTATTTTTTTCAGTCTAGCTTTATGGAGGCTTTTGATGACTAAGTCAAAGATCTCTCTTGGTAAATGTCACATTGTCCTTGAAAATATGTGGGTTATTTTCAAATATCTTTTGATATTGATACCTAACATAATTCCACAGTGATAAGAGAACAGATTCTGTATGATTTCAACACCTTTATACTGTGAAATTTTTGTACCTTATTTTATGTCCCTGGATACGTTCCAATGTCTCCTAGTTTACAGTCTATGGGAACTTGAATAGAATTTGTATCCTACCATTGTGTGAAAATTTGTAAATCTTAATCATGTTAAATTGGTTCACAGAGCTTTTCAGGTCTACTATATCCTTCTGCTGTTCTATGTATTCATTCTATTAATTTTTGAGAGTTTGATATTAAAACTCCAACTAAAAATTTTAATTTATCAACTTAAAAATAATTGTAATATGTAGTGGAACTATATAGAAACCTGTTCTGTATTTTCCAAACCTNTTCAGGTCTACTATATCCTTCTGCTTTTCTATGTATTCATTCTATTAATTTTTGAGAGTTTGATATTAAAACTCTAACTAAAAATTTTAATTTATCAACTTAAAAATAATTGTAATATGTAGTGGAACTATATAGAAACTTGTTCTGTATTTTCCAAACCTCCTGTAAATCTGTTATCATATTTTCATAATTAAAAAAAAAGACAAAATAAAACAATATGCAGACTCTCTGACCATTTAGACTCTCCTGGGGCAAAATCTGTTATCATACTTTCATAATTTAAAAAAATGACAAAATAAAACAATGTGCAGACTCTCTGACCCTTTAGACTCTCTTTAGGGAATTTTTCTGGCCTAGTGGGACAACCCAAAATGGTGGTTAGGGGCTTCCCTGGTGGCTTAGAGGCAAAGAATCCACCTGCCAATGCAGGAGACATGTATTTGATCTCTGATCCAGGAAGATCCCACATGCCAAGGGGAACTAAATCCGTGTGCCACAACTACTGAGCCTGTGGTTTAGAGCCTGGGAGCCCAACTACTGAAGCCCTGACGCCCTAAAGCCCATATTCTGCAACAAGAGAGGCCACCACAACGAGAAACCCGTACATCACAACTAGAGAAAGCTGGAGAGCCATCAAGACCCAGTATGGCCAGAAATAAGTAAATAAATAAACATTAAAAAAAAAAAACCCAAAACAAAAAAAACCAAAATGGTGGTTAGACAGCAGCTTGAGAGCCACATTGTTTGTGCTCAAATACTGGCTCTGCCTCTCACTGGCTCTGTAGCCTTGGACAAGTCATCTCATTGCTGTGTGCCTCAGTTTCCTCACCTGTAAAGTGGCATCAGAATAATATGTACCTCACAGGGCCTTGTAGATTCAAGGAGTTAATTCATTTAAAGTGCTTGGAGCACTGCTTTGCACACACCAGGCTTTTGGTAAATGTTAGCCAGTCCTGGAGATGTTGCTGGCATGGCTCAGGTTGCAGGCTGGAGAATGACCACATCTGACCTCACTGACATCCTTTTGGGAGCCAGTGGGAAAAGGTTCTCTTGAGGACCCATTGAACAAGCCCTGAAAATGCTTTCTGAAACAGAGGTAAACTAACAAATGACGGCATGAGTTTTCATCTCCATGAAGGCAGGTTTAAGAAAGTGCATCTATCTCCTTGCTATGATTTGGGGTCTTCCACCACCTGAGTGAGTGACTGGGAAATGTGTTTGCTCTCACTGAAGAAGAGCTGCCTCAGTTCCCCACCAAGATATGCTCAGCCTCGAGGCAGATGTCTGGAGTTTTAAGAGGCTGCTGGGAGGAGAAGGAGGCAGCTAGTTATCCTCTCCTTACTTTAGTGTCCAGGGGACACTCAGGGGAGCCATAGCCACTTCATAGAGCCCTCACTGCTAGGCCCTAGAGCGGGGGAAGGAGGGTGTGGGGGCCTGGCTCTGCTGGTGGGACAGCTTACTCTGCCTGCCTGTGTGTAATCTTCCCTGGCACGGACCCCTGTGCCTTCCCCTCTACTGTCCTCTCTGCTTCCCCATAAAGTCTAAAGGTGCCAGCACCTTCAGATGTTCAGAGCAAATGTCTCTGGTAGTTCCTTCCTTTCTGCTTTTTCCTCCATCTAGACCTGGTTGAATAGTTATCTAAAATGCCAAGCTGGGCTTGTTACTGCCAGGTTTTTTGTTAACTTCCCTTTTTCTTAAGTGTTTACAGAAGGCATGTGTCAAAAGTCGGTCCTGTGGCAGGAAGAGAAGCAGAGGTAGGTGCCCATGAAAGCAGTTATCATTTCCCCAGGCAACCATGGATATTATCTTATCCAGTTATCTGAGATGAAGGATTGAAACCCAGAAAGGTGAGCAATTTGTGCAAAATCACCTAGAGCCAGGACTAGAACTCAGGTCTCTTGCTCATCAGTATAAATTTCCTGGCAGAATTTTCATGCTAAAAGAGCAGGAGCCCCAGAACCCAGGAAAGTAATGAAGAGGACATCCAGGGACAGATTATGAAGAAACAAATGCTTTTCCAAATGCAAGGATGTCCAAACAGAATGACTTTGGAAAACTGTAAGAAGTTGGCAGGCTTTGCACTGGTGGGAACAGATCCCAAAGCATCTCAAAACTCCACTGAGTTTGGATTTTCTTTTGAAGACCATGGGTGGAGGTGGGACTTGATGGCCTTTAAGCATGGGAGTGATGTGATCAGATTGGAATCTTCAGGTGACCAGGCCAGGCAAGGTGGCCAGAGGACTCGGCAGTGGGCAGCTCCTCTGACGACGACTGCCTATTTATATGTTTGGCTGGGTGCTGTCTTTTTGGCAGGAGGTGACAGGCCCAGCAATGCTGGACCATATGTGGTTCACTCCTTGGGGTAGCTGGGGGGTGGGGTGAGGGTGGTGGTGGTGAGGTGGATTCAGCTCACAAACTTCAAGCTCTTGGCAAACAAATGACAGAGAATAGGTAACTGCTCTAGGGGGTGAACCCTAAAATGGTGATGCACTGCCCAGTGGTTCTGCTGGCAGGGGGTACATGGCGGTGATATACGTGTGTGGAGTGGGGCAATGGAGGGCATAGGGGTTGGGGAAAGACTAGCCTTCTAAATACAGGGGACAACTTCGGGGGTCTGACACAACAGGTGCTTGTCAAGCTGTTCAGTCTCCTCCAGACTGTGGCAGTGGCTGAGGCCCAACAGCTGGGGGTAGGAAGGATGGGGCTGCGAGAAGAAACACAGCAACTGCAGAGGGTGTGCACCCATTTTCAGTCCTCAGTTCAGAAAAGGACAGGATGGGCTCAAGCTGCCCCAAAGAGAAAGGGGAGGACTCTTGAAGTGTGAGTGCCCATAAGAGAGGGGACAAAGTGGATTCAACTGTAAGAGTCAAACTAACTTGTGGGACATCTGACAGTCACTGCCCTGAGGCTCTATTGAGTCTTCTCAAACCTGCAGCTTTCATTTTCAGCTTTCTACTGCCTCCTTATTACTCTGCCTTTAGTGAGGTTTCTTTCAAAAACAACAAAAAAAGAGAAGACCTTTCCCTGTTTTTCCCCATCAAGTTATTGTCCTATTTCTTTTCCTCCTTTGTACCAAGCATTTGAGCCATCTACACTCCTGTCTTCACTGCTTTGGCCCCCAAGCCCTCCTCTCCTGCAGCAATCTGGCTTCTCTGCATCTCTCCTCTGAAATTGTTTCCTAAGGATGAGTTGGTGATGGACAGGGAGGCCTGGCATGCTGCGATTCATGGGGTCGCAAAGAGTCGGACACGACTGAGAGACTGAACTGAACTGAACTGAAGGATACTCAGGACATCGAAATTATCTTCTCCAGTTTCCCCTTTAATCTCCAAAATGACTGGAGGAAAGGGGATTTTTAAAAGTTATCAGAAAAAAAAAAGTTATTAGAAATTAAGACTTCAGTTTATCTATTAACATTTATGTTTATCTTTTCTAAGACATATTTCCAATTATGCATGTATATAGTTTATAAATAAGCATAATGACTACAGACACAAGTAATTTATTGATAAATGAGCATGTAATAAGGACTTTTTATAAAAGGGGTACACTAAGAAAATATTTGGAGATGACTGGTTTTCAAGATAAAGCTCAAGCCCTTATTTTGACACTGAAAGCTGTTTATAATTTAGTCTCAAATGATTCCACGGCTTCCTCCACCTCCCCTTCCCTCCCTTACCAAGTACTATGCTCTAACTACAATGGACTATTACACATCTCCCAAGTGTACCAAAACTTAAAGAATTTTAGTTCAAAGTATTTTTGCACCTAGTAGATGTCCAATAAACCTTAAAACCTTGTAACTACTGCCTTATTGTCACTCCACTGGCCTTGAAACTTTCCTCCTTGACCATTTTCAAGGGTGCTATTCTGGTTTCTCTCCTGCTGCCTTTATTTCTTCTTTGGCTGCATCCTTCATATTCCTTCCAAAAATACTCACTGAGCCCTTGTTGTATGTCAGGTATGGCGACAGGCACTAGAAATACAGCGGTGAACAATTAAACTAGATCCCTTTACCACCAGGTTATACCCCAAAGCTCAGTCTCTAGCCCTTTCCTCTGCTTGTCTCCCTGTAGCTGATTCCCTTTCAGTATCTTCTATTTCAAGCTACTTGTTGAGTATTTCTGCCTGCAAATACTCCAGTCACCAGGTCTGACTTCTCATTCCAAACATCTTTCTCACCTCCTCAAGCAGTTTCAATCTCTCTTGCATTGAATATGAATTCTATATGAATTTCACATAAATTCATATGAATTCTATATGAATTTCTATTGATAACTACTCCCCCACCAATATTAGAACCTGCTTACCTGAGGCATTTTTCTAACTGCTGTTCTTGCCTTTATTCTAAGCTGCCAGTCTTTCTATCCTATCCATTCTTGCTACCTAAATGATTAGTCTACAAATTGTCAGCTTTGCCTTTGAAGCAGTGGGAAGGAAAATGGTTTGAGGAAAATGAGGCCTACTTTTTATAGGGCATTGAAATCATTCCCCCAGCAAGTTTCAGGGACATCTCACAAACCATATAGCTTGGTGTCTCATGGTCCTACCTAATTATCCCCTCCTATTCTACACAGACAAGAGCTCATTATTTCTAGAAGACACTGAATCCATTTCTGGGTCTTTGCTAGGGTCTCCCTAACTTATCCTGGCCCAAGACAACTATCTTCTTTCAGCTTATCATTTAGTAAACAGTTTTTTCAGTATTTCTCTGCCCACAGGGCCTTTGGCTTTTCACAATCTATATTGAAATTTACTGTCTTGTAAGCACTGTTCTGTTTTACCCATGCTTGCCCCACCCTCCCCCCACCCCAAACCCAGGAGATGCTGATTTCAACAGCTCCATGTTATACAGAGCTTAAGTAATTCGCTCATGGCCACAGTGGCAGAATGCAAATTTAAATTCAGGTTTGACTCCAGGATTTGTGCTCCTTGTGACCACCTGCCTGACTTCACTCTACTGTGAAGTACATAATAGACTCCAATCTTACCTTCAGGGACTCTGGGAACCAGGTCTGTACCTCCGAAAAAAGATGCCCTGCAGAGAAGAAACCTCAACAGGTATTTATGGTGGCTAACACTCCCCTCCCACAGGGATTTCTCTGTGATCTCCCACATTGCCTGGTTTGAACTACACTTTGGCACCTAATTGTGTTTTCCTAATCTGTTTCTTGTGTGTTTTTGCCTACTAGTAGAAAAATTTCCTCATCAGGTTCAGCCTAGATCTGCTGGCTGACGGGAGACTGCTAGGCCTTTACAGCAAAATCTTCCTTCTCCACCGGTGAAGAGAATTAGCAGCACTAATTCCGAATCTTTCTGAGTCTTGTTAAAAATGTGGTCTTCTGATGAGATTTGGGGTGGGACCCAGGAATCTGCATTTTTAACATTAAAGTCATTGTTCGGCGGTTGTCAACGGACCAGCCTACATTCCTGCCAGTGTGGACTGCCCCATTTAGGCAGAATTATTTCCTGGTACAATGATTTCTCTAAACATTGCACACAGTTGAAGAATTATAAGCTGGGCCCCCTTTGTTTCTGGATACACCACTTGGCATGTGTAGTAACATCCTCTGACAGGCTGCTTGCCACAGGTGCTATGCTCGACACGTGCACCCCGCTGGTACCATCCCCCTTCAGTCCTGCTGCCCAAACACCACCCTCTATGCCTACCACCACCCTGCAGCACCTACCCTCTCCCAAGCCCTTAAGACCCACCCTAGCNACCCCCGCCCCGGCCCTGTAGCGGTAGCCGGTGGGGAGAAAGACCAAAATCATCCCGCGCCGCCGCCATCAGAGTTGCGGCTGTGCTGGTGGTTACTGCGAAGTGCTAGAAACGGGGCCATAAAGAGAATGGCGCCCATTTACATAATGCTTTGTCTGCATTTTGCAACTCTTCGTTAAGCCCGCAGAAACCCCACCTCCTACGCTGGTGTCGTTTTAGTCACTGCCGCCTTGTCACACGTTTAAGACAATGGCGTGCATTTATCCGGGCTCTTGGGGGGGTTCCTGCTGTTTCCCCCGCGAGGGTTACGCTCCCGCTGCTGCCTTTCGGCACCTTCCCTGCTCGGCGCAGCCATCGCGCCCGCGCTGTCCGGGGGCGGCCCCCAACTGGGCCCGCCATCTTGGAGGACCTTTCCTGAGGGTGTGGAGCCGAGCGGCCCTCCCGCTAAGAAAAGGTCGCTGGGGCCGTTGGTGCGCCAGTTGTTTTCTGCCCGTTCCCTTTTCCTTCGGTTGAGCCAGAGAGAACAGGCCGAGTGCGCGGTGTGCTTTAGGATCCCTTAGGGAAAGCGGCTAACGTGGCGGTCCCTCAGTCCCCCGCCCCCTTCCCCGCGGGGGTAGCCGCCATATTTGCTGAACACAAAATGGCGACACGTGTCCTGGATTCGTCGCCAACGAGAAATTGGGATCGGTCTGAAAACTTTAGAATGCGCCCCCCTCCCACCGCGCCCACGGTATGGGGCCTTCTCCGCGCAACGAGTGCTGTGCCCAGAGTGGGCTGAAGCCGCGTAGGCTGGTCCCAACCTCAGCGAGGAATTTTTTTGTTTTTTAATACTTATTTGGCCGCGCCAGATCTTAATTGCGCCATGTGGGATCTTCAGTCTTCATTGCAACATACAGGATCTTTTAGTTGCATCATGTGGACTCTTATTTCCCTGACCAGGGCTGGAACCTGGGGCCCCCTGCATTATCAGCAGAGTCTTAGCCACTGGACCACCAGGGAAGTTCCTTCAGCGGGCGAATTTTAACACATTTCTCATTAATTTGCAACAGGACCTTGATTAATTGTAGAAAGTAGGCATCATATCCAGTCCCTAGCTCGTTATGTTTAATAATGAATGGATAAGTGGGGGCGCAGTACCAAAACATTTAGCAATCACTAAGGAATGAGATGAGAAATTACTGCTTTCCTAGACTTATAAGATAGGCTGTTGTGTTGGAGAGAGAAATGGTATTTTATAAAGTTTCTTTTTTTAAAGCAATTTCCATGAAGCGTGTAGGATACCTATGACCTTTTTCATAAGCCAGCTTGGCCAGTGAACCTCAGTTTACCTCAACTGTTAACTTGTAGACTAGAAGGGAAGGACATTTCTTGCGCATTTACCAGTCCTAGATCCTCAGCTAACCGTTTTACTGCATACTGTTTTTAATTTTTACGATGATTCTCTGAAGTACGTGTTCTCTTTTTTTAACAGATGAATTCATTTAGGCCCAGAGAGATGAAGTGACTAATTGAAGGTCACACAGTATCCAGGATGGATTCCAGACCTTCTGATAAACTTATTGGTGAGCACATTTTCAAATTTTTCTCTTAAGTCAGGGTTTTAGAATTTAAATACTATTTGGACCTTTAGGTGAGCTTGTCATTTAAAGGAACCCCTCAGGTAACTTCCTGATGCATAATCATCCCCTGTTTGTATCTGTTTGGGAATTCCCAGTTTTTCCTGGTGTGAGCTATGCCTGTAAGGGGCTCAGATGCCCCCCCCCCTTTTTTTTTTTAATGTGTCTGGATTAGGCTAGAGAGAAGGAAGTGATTCAGCCCTGCATGAAGGCTCAAGTATCTGTCAGTCTGGCCTGGTCTGTGGCACATTTGAACTTACCTGGCGCTGTGGGAGCAAACAGTTTCCCTGTATGACTCATTCGCTTCCTTCAGCTACACATGGGCATGACTTCCCCCTTCCCCACCCCAGCCTCCACCCAGGTGAAAATAAATAAACTTAACTCTGGCGCCAGGCCTCCATTTCTTCACAGATACTGACTGAGCGTGACAATGTTAGATAAATTTCGGTCTGTGGACTTTTCAGTTCATTGTAACAACTTGTGGATCAAGCAACAAATATGTGCCTAAATAGGGCTGTGTTGTATTGGTGGAGAGAAGGGCTTTTTACTTCTTTTCACTTACACCAGTCTTGTGTATTAGACTCTCCAAAGGGCCTTCACATTACCTTAGATAGTCCCACAGGCAACTTTAGTAGATAGGCACATAACCGTAACAATGACAGTCATAGCAGTAAGTGCTTACTGTGTGCCGGGCACTATTTGAACTTTTGTTATTTCAGTGGTTCTTACATTTTTAAAAGCAAACCGCTATGAAAAGTATGTTTTACATAATAACTGAAACATATACACAGTTTATATGAAGAAATGAAAATATTTGCAAAAACTACTTACTCATACTACATGCAATGTACTCTGGTAATTTCTGTTCTCTACTTTTAAAAGAAGGAGATGCCTGTCAAACTAAAGAGATGAAAACCTTGTTAAAACTTAGGAGACAACAAAAGGAGTAAATTACAATTTACAGAGTAATTATAATCAAGAATTATCCTTAAAAAAAAAGAACTAACATGCTTCAAAGCATTCTGGTCCTCTGCCACCTGTTTCTTTTCCCTAAAGAAAATTTTATCCACTGGGTCTTTCTTCTCAAGACTGTGTAGTGAAGTGAAATTGCTCAGTCATGTCCGACTCTTTGTGACCCCATGGACTGTAGCCTACCAGGTTCCTCCGTCCATGGGATTTTCCAGGCAAGAATACTGGAGTCCGTTGCCATTTTCTTCTCCAGGAGATCTTTGCGACTTAGGGATTGAAGCCAGGTCTCCTGCATTGTAGGCAGATGCTTCACCTTCTGAGCCACCAGGAAAGTCATAAACGTTTTCTACCGGATGTATTTCCTTAATCTCTTTATGTCTGAATATGTCTGGGACTTTACTCACCTTCCCAACAAAGCCTTCCCTTTCCCAGCTCTCGGCACCTACCTCTTCAGAGTCTTATAGCCCTTCCCTTGGGTAGCCCATATTTCACTGTTGATGAAATTGTAGTGTGTCTTGCTGTTGGTAGTGTGTTGTAAGGGCCTCAGGTGTTTTACGTGCCCTGAGATCAGGCAAAGAGGGCACTGGACATGGGAATTGGTGGCTCTGGCCCCTCACTCCAGCTCTGCCACTGGCTAGCTTTTAGACTTCTACAGTCAAGTTCATTTATCTGAGCCTCAGTTTTCCCATCTGTAAAACAGGAGAGTTAAATGCTCTCTAAGACCCCTTCTAATTCTGTCCAGGTGATCTGGGTTATTTATTCCTGGGAGGGAGGGTTGTGTAAATGTTTTACTCTTGTACAGTAAATTCTCCACTTCCTTCCTCAGACTTGCACTATCTTGTGGATATGTGAGTGAATTCCACACCCCCCATTTTACAGATGAAGCCACTGAGATACAGAGTAACTGACTAAATAGTCACCACCCCACCCCTGGAGCCTCACATGACTCTTCCAGATTTGTTAAAGGGTTTAACAAGGTTGGGAAGGTGAGTCAGGCTTTCGCTTTGGAAATTGAAACGTAGAATTTTTACTTCCTTTGACCTCACATAGATAACGTTATATAAAACTTCAAAGTGTTATTTAATCATCAGAGTCACTTTTGCCAGTGAAAGACCCATCTTTGGATCAGAGTAGTCAAGCGACTTGCCCAAGGTTACACAGCTTGTTAGGACCTCAGCTGGGGATCTTGACTCCTAATTGTGGATTGTTCCTTTTCTTGGCTTCTCATACTGTGTCACTGACTTTAACACATGGGATAATTTTGTCTTAAATTCAAGATGTTTTCTATCCAGTTATTATTTTTCTGTCCCCAGAACATCCAATTTGTTTATGTTAGGTTCCTGACACTTTTGGTTCAAGAGGCTCTCCTCTCTCTGGTTCTCTGATGTTTACATTTGTGGATTTGGGAAGTGGGAATAAGACTTAAGTTCTATTGAGGCAGGGACCACTTTTTTTTCCCTTCTCCCCAACCTTCCTGGCCCAGCAACTATTCTGTAGCTTTTAATATTTGCCTTGTCAACACACAGCATTTTCCCCCAAAACATGGCTTCTTTTTCTCTTTCTCCTTCATATTTAGCTTTCCGTTTCTCTTTTATTTAAAATTACTGTAAATTAAGAAGGCCTTTCCTGTTACTTTTCAGGATACTATACAGTCCAGTTTAGAAACTTGTCTTACCCCCTGTGGGTAGTAACAATTTGACCTCATATGCCAGTAATCCTCCACTGGTGTTAGGGAATCAGTGCTTGGTTTCCTCAAAAATAGGAGAAATCTGTTGATGTGCAGATTTACAGAGTGACCAGAATTGGCCTAAGTTCTTCCAATTGGACAAAACATTGCTCAAGGATTCCCCAGGGTCACTCTAACCAAAATGCAGCCTGGAGAACAGAGTGCAGAGAAAAGTTAAAAGGGAAATGAGAACGAATACAAATACAAAGTGTAGAATATGAGGAAGGAAAAAAGGTAGGAGAAAGAAAAAGAGAAAAGAATAGGGCAGAGAGAAAAGGATACAGAATCAGTGGAAAGGAGGTGAGAAGAGCAATCCAGAGGTCTGTTAACCTCTCCTGTGGTGTGGGACAGATCAAGGAAGAGCAGCTAGTATAACTCTTCCTGAGTTTATCTTTTCTTATTCTCTATTTCCAGTGTCAGGTAGGGGAAGTTACTTTGTTGCTGCTATCAGTTGGGAATGTGATTAGATGCTGGTAATTTTATATTTTATATTATTTTATTGAAATAACAGTTGATTTACAATGCTGTGTCAGTAAGAAACTGTTATATGTATATTCTTTTTTCTTTTCTATTATGGCTTATCACAGGATGTTGAATATAGTTCCCTGTGCTATATAGTAGGACCTTGTTTATCCATTCTGTATATAATGTGTAGAATGTGTGTATATAATGTGTATATAGTGTGCATCTGCTAACCCCAAACTCTTCAATCATCTCTCACCTACCCTGCCTCCCTCTTGACAACCATAAGTCTATCTTCTGTGCCTGTGAATCTGTTTCTGTTTTGTAGATAGGTTTATTTTTTGTCATATTTTAAATTTCACATATAAGTGATATCATATTGTGTTTGTGTTTCTCCTTCTGACTTACTTCACTTGTATGATAATCTCTTACGTCCATCCATGTTGTTGCAAATGGCATTATTTCATTTTGCTTTATGGCTGAGTAATATTCCATTGTATATGTGTACCACCTGTTCTTTATCCATTCAGCTGTCAATGGACATTTAGGTGGATTCCATGTTTTGGCTATTGTAAATAGTACTGCTGAGAAGTTAGGGATGTATGTATCTTTTCAAATTACATTTTTGTCCAGATATATGCCCAGGAGTAGGATTACTGCATCATATAGATGCCAGTAATTTTAATATTAGCCTCAGTTCACCTGGTTTAGTAAGGAAACGTGCTACAAAATCATATAACGTATTTGAGGTAAAATTTCATGTTCTTTCATTAGGCAGATACTTACTGATTGCTTGATATGTCCCAAACACTGGGGCTATAAAAATGAGATATTATCCCTGCCCTCAGGATGTTTATGGTTTGAAGAGGTAGACAGATGAGTAAACAGATTCACAGTATAATGTCTTAAAGTGTTGGGATATGAGTGAGCTTTGGTGCTTACCAAGCTATGGGGTTATGGGTTTAGAGGAGGCACTTGATTGAAGCCTTGGAGAGGGAATCTGGTAAGGCAGCTTGGAGTTGTCATTCACTCTGAGTCCCAAGTTGGTAAATTGCATAGTGAAGGGCAGGGAGTGGTATTCCAGGCAGATGGAGCAAGAGCCCAAAGGCATAGAGCTCAGTCCATTCAGAAGTTGTAACCATTTCATGGAGACATGAAAGATATTTGCATGATGCAGTTTGTGGTGATTATTGTTCTGCTGTTTCAGAAATGTAGATATTGAGACTTGTCTCTGTTCACTAGAGCACAGTTAAAAATTCTTATTTTGTAGTAATAATTCTCTTTTAAGATGAAGACACTATAAGTCGCATTTCCTATCTAGAGATTTTAAGGACAAAATGTAGGTAAAGCTGAGCTTTTGAATTACCAAATAATGATTAACCTTTTGTACAGTAAAAGAAAGCAGCTGCAATGGACAGCATATCCCTTTCTCATCCAACTTTTGGATTTCTGTTTTCTTTTGTTTTTAAAGGGGAGTGTGTGGACATTTAGGGTCTTTGTTTAGCTGCTTAGGATGTTTGGGTTAGAAAGTAGAGAAATGAGTTCAGGAATAATTGCTACTTATGGCAGAACAAAAGGAATTTGTTTGAGTAGCTCATTTGTCTGATAACACCTACTGAGCCCAAGCAAGACTTGGTTAAGGATATTGTTTCAGAGAGACAGTTACTTCAACCAGATAAAACATTTATTCACCATTATTCACTGTGTAAAGTGTGTAGTGTCCATACTAAGAGCATATAAGAGTTTTTTGAGATGTGGATAAAGCTGCATTAAATAGAAACCTTATGTGAATTCATTGCACAATACTGGGATTTAACATAGATTAAAAGAAAAAAAAATGTGTTATGTGTGGTTTAGAGAAGAATGCTTAGAATACAGTACGTATGTCCGTGGTCATTTCTCAGTTCTCTTAATCTCTCAGCAGTATTTAACCCTCCTTCCTCACTAGTTTCATTTTGCTTTTAGGATGCCACTCCCTTGGTTCTCTTTCTACCTCTCTAGCCCCTTCTTCTCAAATTCCTATGCAACACTGCCCTCCCACCTCCCCACCCCCCCACACACACATTGACACACTTTTGGGCTGATTTCTTCTCATCTTGTCAGCCTCCAATGATGGAGTACTCAGATCACTCCTTGGATCCCTCCTCTGTATACACTCATTTCCTAGGTTCTGTCTTTTAGGAATTTAAATACCATTTATACCTTGAGAATTATAAAGTATATATTACTAGCTTGAATGTCTTCCTGTGAACTCAAAGAGTCTAATGTCAGCTGCCTACAGGATAATAGCTTCTTGAACTTAGTGTATTCAAAACATTAATCCTGGAACTTCTTCTCTCAAACCTGTACCTGTGTCAGTTTCTCCTCACCTCAGTTTCAGTTTTATAGAGGACTCTTCCTTGACTCTATTCTCCTCCCCCCCCATCTTTTTGGGAGAGCTGTGTCACATGGCATGCAGGATCTTAGTTCCCCAACCCGGGATTGAACCCATACCCCTGCAGTGGAAGCGTGGTGTCTTAACTACTGGACCACGAGGGACACCCCTCTTGATGCTGTTTTTTTTCTCTTTCTTTTATCATCCAATCCACCAGCAGGTCCTATGAGTTTTACCTTAAAATACATCCAGAGTTTGAACACTTCTCACCCCCTTCCCTGTTACTGTTGGAATATAGTCTTCCTCCTTTTGCTCTCGGTCCCCCAGTCTAATCTTAACAGTGACCAGAGTACTTTTGTTAAGTGTATATCAAATCATGCCACTCCTCTGCTGAATACTATCCACTGAGTCCCACCCGGAATAAACACTAAAGTCCTTAAAGTGATCTATCTACATGGCCGCGTGGGATCTTCAGTATCACCTTTCCCAGCTGCTCTGACTTCGTGTTCTACCTGCTCTGGCCACACTGGTCTCTTTGCAGTTGTTCCAGCATGCCAAGGCGTGGGACCATGGTAGTTTCTTTTTCTGGAACACTTCTTCCAGATGTCATATGGCCTCCTCCCTTGCCTCCTTCAGGTTCCTGCTCAACTGTCTCCTAACCTGTGAAGCTTTCCTTGGCCATCTTATCTATAGTAAAACCCATCTCTACTCTTTGCCTTTCTTGTTTCCTTTCCTGCTTTGTTTTCCTCCTTAGAACTTATTTCTGTTTGATGTACTGTTCATGCATTCATTATTTAGATATTTTGAATGCTCCCTACTGTGTGCCAGGCACTGTTTTAGGAATTCTCTTCCTTAGTTTAATATTTGCCACTCATGATCAGAATGTAAATTTCACCCACTTTTTTTGTTCTTTCCCGTATTCCCACCTTCTAGGACAATAGCTAGCACATAGCAGTTGAATGAATGAATTTATTCATTTTTAAACAGAAATGTATTGAATAAATATTAGTAGAAGGTTGTGTACCAGATAATGAGGGGAAGATCTGTATGAACAAGACATTGTTCCTGCCTCAGATTGCTCACTCTAAAAAATACTTATTTTGAACTGTGCTTTCTAGCAGGATAAAATGATACATCATTTTGGAATTGGGGTGGTAGGAATGGGTGTGCAGTGATACAGTTATCTTCAGAGCCTGCTTTGTTAGGCTTATCAATAATTTGCACTGTTTTGGGGAGGGTAGGATTGATTATACCTCACTGCATGACTGGCTTTTGGGGTTACGTCGTCTCTTTGATCTTGCCTTGTTAGAGCAAGAGTTTCTTAAAAATCCTATTAATCAGTCTTGGTTCTTTTTAGGTACCTTCTAGGAACCTTTTATCGTAACCACTTCCTCTCAGGATTAGAGAAGGAGTTTACTGTCTTTACCTTCCTGCATGTCTGAAAATTTTTCTCCAGAGGCCCTGGCCAGACACTAGCTATGTGGTTGTGAACCCCTCTGAACCTCAGTTTCTGTGCTTGTCAAATGGAGATAATGATAAATGACACTAATCTTACTTCTTGTGAGGATTAAGTGACTAAATAATATACTAATTTTGAGGACAGGAAAGTGGAAAGGGGAAGGACCTAGGGAACAGTTGCTTTAAAAAGTAAATACTGTATATCTACTTTATTTTGAAAAACTTAATAAGCATATGTTTCTTTTCTAATGAGAGTAGTGAAGATTTTATTTTTAAAAACAAAGGCTTCAATGTATTGTTTTCATTTTTAAAAACAGACAACTTTTAAAAATAATGTTTATTTATTTGTGGCTGTACTACATCTCTGCTGCTTTGTGTGGGCCTTCTGTAGCTGGAGCGAGCAGGGCCTCCTCTTGGTTAGGGTGTGCGGGCTTCTCATTGTGGTGGCTTCTCTTGTTTTGGAGCACAGGCTCTGGGCATGCGGGCTTTAGTAGTTGTGGCACACAGGCTCAGTAGTTGTGGCTCCTGGGCTTAGTTGCTCCGTGGCATGTGTGATCTTTCTGTACCAGGAATTGAACCTGTGTCCCCTTCATTGGCAGGTGGATTTGTACTGTTAAAATAGCCTTATCTAATCTTTGCTGTAACAGAGAGATTAGGAAACTTGCTTAAAGTCACACAGTAAGTGGTAGAGCTGGGGTTTGAATAAGCATTCTGGCTCCGGAGCCCCTGCTCACAACCTCTACACTCTACTGCCGCTTTTCCTCCTTTACCCGTTTAAAGTACCTAGTATGGGTCAGTAGTGTGGGACTTAGTAGGGCCAGTCCTACTGAAAAATGGGGCAATTTTAACTACTAGACTAAGAATAAAGAGACCTGGGATCTTGTCTTGACTCTGTCATCAGCTTGCCACATCTAGAACTTTACTTTTCTCAGTCTGTTGTCCACGTTTATTAAACAAAGGAGTCTCTCTGGATGGTCTCTGAGATAGTCCTTCTAGCTCTGATGTTCTGTGATTGGTCATATGAAGTGAGGAGGGTAATACTTGCTCAACTCCTTGATTTGTCACATTGGTATTTGTGAGATTTGATGGAGTTTGCTTTGTGCAAATGGAGATGCTAGATTTCAGGGCAAAGAATGAGCTGCCTTTCTGAGGAAGGTAGATTGGAGCTCCTTTTTTGAGGCTGGTTGCCAAGGGAACCTAGCCTCTGGCCAGCGACAAGCAGGAATTCTTCGGTTGAGAGTGGGGAGCAGATAACTAAAACAAGCAGCACATTTAGGTTTCACTTTCCACCTCCCACCCCCACTCCCACAGCTAGCTGCTAGTTTCATACAGTTTCAACGTTAGGCATTGTTTTAAGTGCTTTATAAAGTATCGTATTATTTAATCTTCTTAGTAATCTTATGAGATGGATACTATTATTTGGGTTCTAAATTTATAGACAATAAGAGTGAAGTAAATAAAGTTAAATAATTTGTCCACTTTTACTTAAGTGAAAAGTGGTACCACATCCACGAAATTGTACTGACTTCTTGGTCGGTCGAAGCTTGGAAAAAAATGCAAAGGAAAAATTCTTCAGTTGTTTACTAGTGGTTTTTGTTTTATTTGTTTGCTTTATTTAGAATGATAGACTCTTGGCATTGGAAAGGCCCTTTGAGGTAATATAGTCAGTCTCCTTGTCTCCAGTCTGCCATTCAGTTACAGGATTGCTTTCTATAGTCCCCTGACATATATGATCATTTAAATTTTTTTGGAATAGTTTCGTTGCTGGGAAGCTCATCACTTCTCAAGGAATCTAATTGTGTGTGTGTGTGTGTGTGTGTGTGTGTGTGTGTGTGTGTGTGTATTTTTAACTTTCCATTAGTTATTACAGGATATTGAGTATGTCCTATGCTATACAGTAGGACCACGTTGTTTATCTGTTTTATATACAGTTGTTTGTGTCTGCTAGTCCCAAACTCTTTATTTATCCCTCCTGTACCCGTTTTCTCTTTCGGTAACTATAAGTTTGTTTTTTATGTTTGTGAATCTGTTCTTGTTTTGTGAATAAATTCATTGGTATCTATTTTAGATTCCACATGTAAGTGATAGCATGTGGTATTTGTCTTTTTCTATCTGACTTCACTTAGTATGATATTCTCCAGGTCCATCCATGTTGCTGCAAATGGCATTATTTCATTATTTTTAGTGACTGAGTAATATTTCATTGTGTATACATATTGCTTACATATATGCATCTATTGATGGCCATTTAAGTTGTTTCCATGTCTTGGCTATTGTAAAGAGTACTGCTGTGAACACTGAGGTGCCTGTATCTTTTTTTTTCCATTGTCCAGAGAAATTTAACAGGTTTATTTATAACTGTTATAAAGTTGAACAGCTGAAACTTGTTTGTTCACTGAAACATTTTGACTTGCATTAATGCCTTTATGTCCCTGCATTTATATTAAAAATTCACACACAAATGAAAATGGAAAAACTGCCAATACCTGATTTCTGTACTCTATTTTTCCACTTGCAAACATATACTTAGGTATGTTTTGACCCCATGGGGAAAAAAAAATCTAATCTTCAGAACCTTCAATAATAGGAAGAAGAGAAAAAAAATTTTTTTAAGAATGAAATATTTCCCATCAGAGTGGATTCTGAAGCATGTTTTCCATGTATGTGGTGTGCTAGCTGGATGTCACTTGGCATAATTGTTGCATGTTTGGCGTGAATAACACACAGGTTGGTATCTTCAAAACAGCTGACCACAGATAGATTTCACTTGCCTCTTTCAAAGGACCAGTAGCTGCACTCTAGAAGTGCAGATCTGTTTTGAAGTCCCGAGCAACTTCCCACACTGGAAGGAAAGTTCGTGAATCAGGAATTCAGGGGACTTCTGATAATTCTCATTTCATGGAGTGCTGCAATACCAGGCCTGTAATGATGAGATTTCTTCACCCTTGCCATAGAGGGCGTACTCTTTGTGAGAGGCTTTTGTGGCCAGTTGCTTCCTTGGTGCTTTACCACAAGTGAATTTGCAGGCTGTCTGCTTTGTATGAGCCATGATATAGAGACCTTCTTACTTAACCTTATTCTCTTCAGCTGGAACTCAGTTGCCTGTATACTTTTGAATTAGAGTTTTCTCTGAATATATGTCCACTAGTAGGATTGCTGAATAATATGGCAGTTCTGTAGTTTTTTAAGGAACCTCTAATTGTTTCCATTGTGGCTGCACCAATTTACATTCCCATTCACAGTGTAGGAAGTTTTCCTTTTCTCCATAACCCTCTCCAGCATTTGTTATTTGTAGACCTTTTTAGTGATGGCACATTCTGACCCATGTGAAGTAATTCTTCATCGTAGTTTTTAAATAAAAGTATTCATTTATTTGGCCGCACTGGGTCGTAGTTGCGGCACCCATGATCTTTGTTGTGTCATGTGGGATCATTTGGTGCGGTGTGTGGACTCTTCTAGTTGTGGTGTGTGGGCTCGGTAGTTGTGGCTCACAGGCTTTCTAGTTGCCGCACCATAAGACTTAGTTTCTCTGGGGCATGTGGGATTTTAGTTCTCCAACCAGGGATTGAACTGGTGTCTCCTGCATAGCAAGGCAGATTCTTAACCACCAGACCACCAGGGAAGTCCCTTCATTGTAGTTCTGTTTGTATTTCTCTAATATATGGGCTTCCCTTGTGGCTTAGCTGATAAAGAATTCGCCTGCAATGTGGGAGACCTGGGTTTGATCCCTGGGTTGGGAAGATCCCCTGGAGAAGGGAAAGGCTACTCACTCCAGTATTCTGGCCTGGAGAATTCCATGGACTGTATAGTCCATGGGGTCACAGAGTATTTCTCTAATAATTAGCAGTGTTGAACATCTTTTTATGTGCCTATTGGCCATCTGTATGTTTTCTTTGGACAAATGTCTGTTTAGGTCTGCCCATTTTTTGATTGGGTTGTTTGTTTTTTTGTTATTGAGTTGTGTGAGCTGTTTGTGTATTTTGCCAATAAAGCCCTTGTCAAGTGTGTTATTTGCAAATATTTTCTCCCATTCTGTAGATTATCTTTTCATTTTGTTTATGGTTTCTTCCATTATATTGTTGAGTAGCTCTTTTTCTTGTTTTGAATTGAAATCTAATTGTGATCTGTTCTCATTGGTTATAGCCTGTATCTTCCATATCCAATTGTGAGAATGTTTGAAGCCACTCTTCCTATTTATAAGGAATATTTGCAGTTTTCTCATAGCATCTAAGCTTGCTTTCAGTTCAGATTGGTCAGCACAAAAGCAATCTGTCTATCTCACTGTTTGCAAGTGCAGCCTTGCACTTCTTGTGATTAGTTAGCACAAAATGTGGGCCGTTCCCACATTCTTGGAGAACGAATGGATAGTGAACTGAATCTATTCAATTCGCTGCGAGTCTGGCAGGTTTGCAGTTCTCTGCTCAGAATCTCTAGGCCATCAGGCTGTAGCCCCCGTATATACTGCCAGAGATCACAAAATGTCGGGAAGTTTATCCGGGAACTTGATGAAACTGCATTTACTTCGTCAGGCCACTAGGTGATGAGCAACTCGCAAACCCGACTGTCAGGGAGGGTTGTGTATAGGACAGTTTTCTGTTTGCACTTGGAAACACTGTCTGAAGTCACCTAGTAAATTTCATTAAATGGTTTTCTTGGGGGAAGGAGAAACATGTCTCACATATTCTTTGTCTTTCTCAGCTTTGATTCAATTTAAATATTAATTGGAGGGGGTCAGCTGCGCTCCGCAGCATTCCTGTATCAGGGATCAAATCTGTGCCCTCTGCGGTGGAAGCACAGAGTCTTAACCTCTGGACCGCCAGGGAAGAAGTTTCTTAAATATTAATTTGACCAGGACACGTTGAGTGATTTTTTTTTTTTTTTTAAGAAAAGGGGCTTAAATGCTACTTGCCAGGTCCATTTATTTATTTACTTTGTGTGTGTGTATTTTGTATCTTCATGTGTGAATGATGTCAACTAGGTTTAAGATTCTTGAATAGTAGTCCTAGTCTCTATGAAGTGTGGCTTCCCAGATGGTGCAGTGGTAAGGAATCTGCCTGCCAATGCAGGAGATGCAAGAGACATGGGTTCGACTTTGGGGTCAGGAATATGCCCTGGAGTAGGAAGTGGCAAGCCACTACAGTATTCTTGCCTGGAAAATTCCATGTGCAAAGGAGCATGGTGGGCTACAGTACAATGGGTCGCAAAGGATTGGATAAGACTGAGTAACTGAACACACACACTACAAAGTATATAGCTTTCTATTGTCTAATTTCTAGTGATTAAGATTAAAAGTCCAGTGTCAATAGGATTCTTTTCCCTTTGTAAGTAATAGCCACTTGTCTTTGAAAGTTTGTTAAGTTTTTTCTTCCTGCTTAGTGTTTTATCATGATAGATTTAGATATGATATTTTAAAAAAGAAACTCTGCTTGCCACTTGGTGAAACTTTTAGACTTAAAAACCTAAGTTTTTTCTCAGTTAAGGGAAGTTTTATTGCTTTCCTGTGTCTGTTTCCAACTCCCTTACTTTGTAGATGAAGAAACTGAGCCCAGAAAGGTTAAGTGACTTACCTAAGGGTCACTCAGGTAGTTAAACTGAATCTCAAGAAAATAAACTGACTTTTAATGAGGTACACTTTCATTGTATTGAATATTGCTGTAGTGAGAGAGCCATCATGAACTGATTGGTGATTTTTTAGTGGGACAAGAGTTTTTCGAAGGGTTCATGAGGAGATGAAGACGGAACAGGGGGTGATAGAATTCGTTACTATTAAAATATGGTCCATATGAATGACTACAGAATTAAGAAATCCCCCCAGTACCCCAGCTATTGGAGATACCCCAAAGCTCTAAAATTTAATAAAGCCAAGAAGTTTTTTGAATATTTGGAGAATTATATTTTTAGTTGTCAGCAGTAGGATTATCATGGTCATTCTCTGTTGTAAATATTGGGAAATGTATAAATGGCATCCGAAGGCTTGGAGACAGACATCATCAACTGCCTTATCAGTGGTCTGGTTTCTGTTTTGAATTCCAGCATGGGACCCTTTTCTGCTGGGAACCACCTGTTCTTGGGCTCTGTTGATCTTTGGATTTCCCCAGCCCTTCAGTCCCTTTCAGTTTTGAAATGAAACCTACCCCAGTGGGTGAGGTC
Source organism: Neotragus pygmaeus (assembly GCA_006410875.1). Classification (NCBI taxonomy): domain Eukaryota; kingdom Metazoa; phylum Chordata; class Mammalia; order Artiodactyla; family Bovidae; genus Neotragus; species Neotragus pygmaeus. Next base: position 668,261 of record SJYV01010296.1, on the reverse strand, counting down.
AGGTACCGAGAGGACTTTGACAGCTCACACCATATTGTTTTCTTTTCAGAGCTGTCCGGTATGTGACTATGTGATGCGTGAGGCCCAGCAGGCTATGATAGAGACTAATTGACGGTGAGTCAGCTATTGGGTAAGACCTAGGCAGTGTCATCTCTTTGGGTAGCCAGGAAAACATGTAGACCAAATATATGTTCTTTCATGCTCAGGAAGTTAAGAGCACAATTACCAGAGATCTGTCATGATTTCTCTGCCTTTGGTTTATTGACGAAGGAAAGGCTTTATTTCAGTGTCCTTGCTCCTCATTTGTAGAACCTTCTTTCTTTTCAGGAAGGAAGGAGCCAAGTCCCTGGTCTCTTTTTGCTGTTCCAGAAATTTTCTAAACTTTCACGCTATGCCTCTTGGAATTGCTGCTTTGACCTGCAGTGACTCCTCTAGATATGCCTAGACAACCTTCCACCGTGCCTCAGCCCCTTCATAGAACGCAGCTTCCCCTCTTCCTTTTGCTGTGAATGTGATTTCCACCATATTGTTGCACTTCGCTTAATATCTTCATGAGTGGGGCTGACGATCTCTTCAGCTTGTCCCACTCTGCATCCCCTGATTTTGTCTGACTGTCTCCCAGCCTCATCCCCCAGCACTGCAGAGCTGCTTCCAGATCTTCAAGTACTTTTTCCCTTTTGAGATTGCTGCTGGCCAGCAAGGCCACCTGATTCCCATCTTTGAAGCTGGCATCTTCACACTCATTCTCTCATATTTGTTTAGGACTTAGGCATTTCACCCTCCTCCAGGGGTTCTGGCCCAGTCTAGGGGATCTGTGGCCAGACTTGGTCTGGGGCCAAGGATTCAGGCTAGAGCATGGAATTGGGGGGTTTGGTGTTAACTTCTCAGACATGGAGAGATGGCAAGCCGGAAGATTTAAACATCAAGGCCAGTCGAGGGTGGAAGAAACAGAAAGTTTAGTATTTGAAGTAAAGGGTGTCTTTTGTAGGCTCCCTCTTTTCCAGCGTTTCAAAACTGAGTTATTTTTTTAGAACAGTTTTAGGTTCATAGCAAAATTGAGAAGAAGGTGCAGGAATTCCCATTATTTTTTGAAAAACTGATCTTTAATTTTATAGACAATATAATAATATAGTCTAAAAAAATCAAAACATGTAGGTTTTTAAAAAAGTTTTTGAAAGTATTTTTACTGCAGATTGAAAAATGAACAGCTTCCATATTGTTCATTGGAAGATAGACAGTATTCATGAATACAATGCTGGTCAGTTGAGGAAAGGTACAGGCTTCAATTTCTCCTTTACACTTTTCTTTTAGAAAGATACTATACCAAAAAGAAACTTCAGCAGTACAAGGAAAACTATTTTCCCAATAAATTTATGAAAACCTAAGTTTCCCAGTGGAATCAAAATTATCCTCCTGCTGCTGCTGCTGCTGCTGCGGCTAAGTTGCTTCAGTCATGTCCGACTCTGTGCGACCCCATAGATGGCAGCCCACCAGGCTCCCCCATCNATAAATTTATGAAAACCTAAGTTTCCCAGTGGAATCAAAATTATCCTCCTGCTGCTGCTGCTGCTGCTGCGGCTAAGTTGCTTCAGTCATGTCCGACTCTGTGCGACCCCATAGATGGCAGCCCACCAGGCTCCCCCATCCATGGAATTCTCCAGGCAAGAATACTGGAGTGGGTCGCCATTTCCTTCTCCAATGCAGGAAAGTGAAAAGTCAAAGTGAAGTCGCTCAGTCGTGTCTGACTCTTCGTGACCCCATGGACTACAGCCCACCAGGCTCTTCCGTCCATGGGATTTTCCAGACAAGAGTACTGGAGTGGGGTGCCGTGCCTTCTCCACCCTTCTGCTGCTACCACCTTAATATAACCTCATGCTTATTAGAACACTAATAGCTGCACCAAAGCAAACACGTTTACTTTCAACCGTGAGGGTGATTCTTTAAAAAATGTAACATAGATCTCTGCAAGTAGTGTCTGAAATAGACAGCTAATACTGGATTTAATATTATTTTACAAATAATTGTTCTCTTAGCAGTAAATTTAAGTCTACACACTCACAGTAGTGTTAGAAAATAAATACTATGATTATGTACTATATGTTATAACAGACTAGTTTCAAAAAACAAAAACTCAACATCTTGATAAAAATTCTCATCAGAATAAAATGTGACTAAAATTGGGAGCTCGTGTACACCTGTGGTGGATTCATGTCGATGTATGGCAAAGCCAATAGAGTATTGTNGGAAAACATGTAGACCAAATATATGTTCTTTCATGCTCAGGAAGTTAAGAGCACAATCACCAGAGATCTGTCATGATTTCTCTGCCTTTGGTTTATTGACGAAGGAAAGGCTTTATTTCAGTGTCCTTGCTCCTCATTTGTAGAACCTTCTTTCTTTTCAGGAAGGAAGGAGCCAAGTCCCTGGTCTCTTTTTGCTGTTCCAGAAATTTTCTAAACTTTCACGCTATGCCTCTTGGAATTGCTGCTTTGACCTGCAGTGACTCCTCTAGATATGCCTAGACAACCTTCCACCGTGCCTCAGCCCCTTCATAGAACGCAGCTTCCCCTCTTCCTTTTGCTGTGAATGTGATTTCCACCATATTGTTGCACTTCGCTTAATATCTTCATGAGTGGGGCTGACGATCTCTTCAGCTTGTCCCACTCTGCATCCCCTGATTTTGTCTGACTGTCTCCCAGCCTCATCCCCCAGCACTGCAGAGCTGCTTCCAGATCTTCAAGTACTTTTTCCCTTTTGAGATTGCTGCTGGCCAGCAAGGCCACCTGATTCCCATCTTTGAAGCTGGCATCTTCACACTCATTCTCTCATATTTGTTTAGGACTTAGGCATTTCACCCTCCTCCAGGGGTTCTGGCCCAGTCTAGGGGATCTGTGGCCAGACTTGGTCTGGGGCCAAGGATTCAGGCTAGAGCATGGAATTGGGGGGTTTGGTGTTAACTTCTCAGACATGGAGAGATGGCAAGCCGGAAGATTTAAACATCAAGGCCAGTCGAGGGTGGAAGAAACAGAAAGTTTAGTATTTGAAGTAAAGGGTGTCTTTTGTAGGCTCCCTCTTTTCCAGCGTTTCAAAACTGAGTTATTTTTTTAGAACAGTTTTAGGTTCATAGCAAAATTGAGAAGAAGGTGCAGGAATTCCCATTATTTTTTGAAAAACTGATCTTTAATTTTATAGACAATATAATAATATAGTCTAAAAAAATCAAAACATGTAGGTTTTTAAAAAAGTTTTTGAAAGTATTTTTACTGCAGATTGAAAAATGAACAGCTTCCATATTGTTCATTGGAAGATAGACAGTATTCATGAATACAATGCTGGTCAGTTGAGGAAAGGTACAGGCTTCAATTTCTCCTTTACACTTTTCTTTTAGAAAGATACTATACCAAAAAGAAACTTCAGCAGTACAAGGAAAACTATTTTCCCAATAAATTTATGAAAACCTAAGTTTCCCAGTGGAATCAAAATTATCCTCCTGCTGCTGCTGCTGCTGCTGCGGCTAAGTTGCTTCAGTCATGTCCGACTCTGTGCGACCCCATAGATGGCAGCCCACCAGGCTCCCCCATCCATGGAATTCTCCAGGCAAGAATACTGGAGTGGGTCGCCATTTCCTTCTCCAATGCAGGAAAGTGAAAAGTCAAAGTGAAGTCGCTCAGTCGTGTCTGACTCTTCGTGACCCCATGGACTACAGCCCACCAGGCTCTTCCGTCCATGGGATTTTCCAGACAAGAGTACTGGAGTGGGGTGCCGTGCCTTCTCCACCCTTCTGCTGCTACCACCTTAATATAACCTCATGCTTATTAGAACACTAATAGCTGCACCAAAGCAAACACGTTTACTTTCAACCGTGAGGGTGATTCTTTAAAAAATGTAACATAGATCTCTGCAAGTAGTGTCTGAAATAGACAGCTAATACTGGATTTAATATTATTTTACAAATAATTGTTCTCTTAGCAGTAAATTTAAGTCTACACACTCACAGTAGTGTTAGAAAATAAATACTATGATTATGTACTATATGTTATAACAAACTAGTTTCAAAAAACAAAAACTCAACATCTTGATAAAAATTCTCATCAGAATAAAATGTGACTAAAATTGGGAGCTCGTGTACACCTGTGGTGGATTCATGTCGATGTATGGCAAAGCCAATAGAGTATTGTAAAGTAAAATAAAGTAAAAAAGAATTAAAAAAAATTTAAAACAATAAAATGTGGTGTGGAAATCATACCACATTTAAAATCTTCCACGATTTACACAAGTACGAATTTCCAGTTTTGGAGCACCTTTTTCTATTGTGAATTAAAATGTGAATATATTAAAAACTGTTAATTTCAAAACATTATAGGTGTTTTAAATACTCCTGCTCTCCTATTTCAATTATTTCTGTATTCCCAGAGTGAAGTTGCTCAGTTGTGTCCGACTCTGCGACCCCATGGCCCACCAGGCTCCTCCATCCATGGAATTTTCTAGGCAAGAGTACTGGAGTGGGTTGCCATTTCCTTCTCCAGAGGCAACCTGTTAAGATTAGAATGTGCCTCCCAGACTTCATGTTTTCATACATATGTATGAACCCAGAAAAAATTTAAAGTGCTATTTTTGTGTTTTATTTATTTACACAAATGGGGTCACATTTTATGTATCATTCATGTATTTCTTTCTTTCTTTGATTCAGTAATGTGCCTTGACAGTATTCCATATTGGTACATGAAGATAGGTCTCATTCTTTTTGGCTACCGTATAGTATTTCATAGACTAGATGTATTATGTTTTATTTACCTTTTTTCCTATTGAGGGACATTAAGGTATTTCTAATTTCTGTCGTCAGTGATTCTTTTTGTGCTTTTTAAAACTTTTTTTGGTTTTTCTTTTTTCTTATGTAGTTTAAAATTTTTTATTTTTTATTGAACTTTTTGTGGTTTAAAAGTCATCATTCTGTTTCTAGGCCTTTTTTTTCCCCTTTTCTTCTTACACCCCCTAGGTGGTCTCAGCCTCGCTGACCACTTCAGCTACCGTCTGCACATGGATGATGCCCAGATCGCTCTCCAGACCAGACTATCCAATTGTTTACACGGACAACTTCACTGGGACGTTTTGAAGACTCAGCAGAATGCAGCTCCTGCTCTTCCCCTCTTGCTCCTCCTCCAGTGTCCTGTCACGTGGTAAATAGCACCAGCACCCATGCAGTTGCTGGGCCCAAAACCTAGTGGTCATTCTAAGTCCTCTCTCCGCTTCCCAGCTGACAGCCAGCCTGTCATAGGACTTGTCCTCCCCAGTATTTCTTGGATCCAGTTGCTTTCTTCTTCCTTGCCACTGTCCTGTACCTTAGTTTTCTAATTTATAAAATATAGTATTTGCGAGGATTTAAATGAATTAATGTATGTTAAATGCTTAGAACAATGGATAGGCATCTAGAATGTGCTGTGTGAGTATTAGCTATTATCATCATTGCTATTGTCTGCGTTTTCTTCCTCTTAATGTTCAGTTCAGTTCAGTCGCTCAGTTGTGTCCAACTCTTTGTGACCCCATGACCTCCCTGTCCATCACCAACTCCCAGAGTCCACCCAAACCCATGTCCATCCACTTTCATTTCTGTCTCCAGTCTTGATTTTATTCTCCTCTACCTTGATTCCATTCTCCACACTGCAGCCAGAATGATCTTTATAAAATGTAAGAATGATCATGATCTAACTCCTCTGCATGTATGTACTCTTACCACACTTAGAATGCTTTTTCCCTTGATTTTTGAATGGCTCATTCATTTTTATTTAGATATACCTACTTTGATTTTTTTTCTTTTTTTTATTATTTAAAAATTTTATTGACTGTGCCATGTGGCATATGGGATCTTAGTTCAACTAGATGTTGAACCTACACCCCCTGCATTGAAAGTGCCGAGTCTTAACCACCAGACAACCTGGAAGTCCCTGGATACCTACTTCTAAATGTCATCTCCTCAGAGAGGCTTTCCCCGACCACCTAATGATTATGAAGTAGCCACTTATATATGTATATTCCAGCACATTACCTATTTATTTCTTTACATAGCACTTGCTAATGAGTGATTATTTTTCCAGTTTAGCCACATATTTATTTATAGTTTCCACCAACTGGAATGTAAATTCTCCAAGAATAGGGATATTGTCTGTTTTATTTATAGCAGTAAAACAGGACAATGCCTGACACATTGTAAGCACTCAGTGAATACTTGTTAAGAGAATGATAAAACAGCTTCATGTCTTACAAGACCCTCCTTCTTGGTCTCTCCAGCATCATCTGCCGTGGTGTACTCTCTACCTTGACCTCCCCAGGTCATCCACAGGTCTCTTCAGTTAAGGTTTCTTGCTGGAGGGACTTTACATAGGCTGTTTAATCTACTTAGAACATACTTCCTTAATGCCCCGTCACTGCTTGGGTATCTCCTATCGATCCTTGGCCATGGCCAAGGGGACTTGGCCATAAAAGGGGCATGAGTACCTAGGATCACGGTTGAGGATCTGAATAGGTGGATTATTTGAGTGTTTGATGGCAGAATAGGTGAGAGTGGAGGGCAATCCTAAGCAAGCAAGGAAAGAAGCAAAAGGCTTAGGGATAATAAGATGAGGCAAGGATGAAGTTGGAAACTGAATCATTAGGTGAAGAACCTAGAGAATCAGGATCATGGGTGGAGTATAAGAAGGGATAGGGCAAGCAGTTCAGGATTAAAGCCATAAATAATCTTTGGAATTACTGAAATTATCTTCTAGCATTGTTACTTCTTTAGTGTAAAACCAGCTGTTGGATTATAGGAAGGATCAGGTAGTTAACACATAAAAGTTTGAACTAAATTTTGTGTTGCTTTGTGTTTTATATGCTACTTAAAGTCAAATCCCCAGAAATCCTATCTTACCTCACCCTGCCCCTGCTTTAATTTCTGCTCCCAGGAGCTTCCCTTCCCTTCCCTCCTTTTAAATGTATTAGGCTCAACTCACACATATTTTTAATAAGTTTCCTGTACAGAAGCTTTCAGCAATCTCGTTGCTCCCTTCTGGTAGGCTGAGGGTACTCCCTTCAGGTATGGTGAGCACTACTTCAGGCTATATCCTCCCTCCAAATTAAGCATAGGAGCTAGCCTCAGGAGTTCAGGACTTCCTGCCTAACCTGAATCTGTGGAATTTCTCTCTGAAGTTTGAGGAGGGACATGGGAGTGTAGAATATAGGGTGGGACTCCTTTGGTGAGGCCTAGTAAAAAGTAGTGAAAGGCTGGCTGGGTGTGCATGGATGGTAGGATCTGAAGGTTAAGGCAGTGGGCTTCAAAGTTTCTTACCTGGAGTTGTCCTAGAGTTTATGGCAATGTTAGAGGGCTCTGATGTGCCAAGTAAGGAATCTTGGTGAGCAGGGCTAGTCATTACCCTTTAGAGGTGTCCTATATGTTTTTCTACGTAGCCTGGTGCTCTTCTACAGCCTGACCAGTAGCTGGCATTGTGGTGGATGCTGAAGGGGAATCACTGAGGGATAGAAGCAGTACTTACTGATTAGTGGTGTTGTCCCCCTTATGATGGTTGGATGGAGTGATTGTCTGCGCATACTGGACATCCAAGTCAGCTGGTCTGTGTGAGATGAATCCTCTGCACTCCTCTCCTGGTGCTTCCTGGGAAAACCCAACCTAAGGCATCTGGAGATCATGGCCATCATTAGTGATTGCCCCAAAAGTGCTAGCTGTCTTTGATTCCTCTGCTCTCTAATCCCCATGCTCTGATGTCCTGCCTTCTATTTTCTGCTTTGGGGGCCTTCAAATTTCATAAGCCCTTCTGACTCCTTTTTTAGTTTATTTCCTGCCCAGCTTGAGTCTTGGCTCTGTGCAGTCCCCTGGTTTTGACATTGCCAGTCAGCTTTCCTCCATTAACCCTATCCCTAGAGCTATGGTTTTGAGGCTTTAATATGTCAGAATTACCCATGGAGGCAAGTGCTGAAGAGTTGGATACTTACCTAAAATGCAGATTCCTGGGAGAATGGACACATGTATATGTACGGCTGAGTTACTCTCTTATGCACTTGGAACTGTCACAACATTGTTATTCGGCTGGCTGTACTCCAGTATAAAATAAAAAAGGCAAATTCTTGGTCTTTACTCTTGCTATCCTGTTTAAATTGGTATGGGTGGTAACCAAGAATCTGTATTTTGATTGGCCTTCTAGGTGACTTTGACACCAGTCTTCATCTACAGGCCATTATTTGGAGAAACTCTGACTTAGAGGACTCTTTTGACCACCTTCCTTTTATCCCTCCCCTAAAGGGGAAAGAAAAGGATTTGAACTCTTTACTTGGATCCTGAGGTCCCAGGACTGTCACTGGTCATCCAGTGGGGACAGTGGATAACTGTCTCTGTGTACCTCATCTTCTCATTGCTGGTGGTAGGCACACATTCCCAGTGAGGCAGATTCTACCTGGTAAGAGGGCCTTAATGACCCAGTAGACTGCAGGTCAGTAGCTTTGGAATATACTGGGGACTTAGGCTTTGGACTGAGAAAGCAGGATGGAACATAGGCTTTGAAGGCTGTCAACTGCACTTCAGACTTGCCTCTGGGATGCTTCGTTCTCTGTACACAGTGACCGTGCCCTAATGTAGGCTGTCTTTTGGTCTCCAAGCTATTGTCACTCCCTATTGCAGCCATCCTCTAAAAAGCTTCTACTGTTCTTAAAAAACAACCCAGCCTCGTCTCTCCTTTTAAAATCCCGTGTTGCATTTGTGTTACCTATACAGTCAGGTCCAGATGTCTCAGGTTGGAACAAAGTCTTGCACATTTTGACTTAAATTGTGGCCTACAAGGCCTAGTAAGATCTGGTCCCTCCCTGTATTTCAAGTCTCATTTCAAGTCGCTCTTCCCCTTATCTCCTGCATGCATCATCACCTGCTTTCAGTTCTCTGGCTTCAGGGCCTTTGCCTAGAATACTGTTTACCCCGTTCTTCACCTCATCCTTTGCCTTTAGGTTTCAGTTGAGCATTATCTAATTTTGGAGGTCTTTTTTGGCCTCTCTATGTAAAGCCAGTGTTCTTGCCTGGAGAATCCCAGGGACGGTGGAGCCTGGTGGGCTGCCGTCTATGGGGTCGCACANCCTTTAGGTTTCAGTTGAGCATTATCTAATTTTGGAGGTCTTTTTTGGCCTCTCTATGTAAAGCCAGTGTTCTTGCCTGGAGAATCCCAGGGACGGTGGAGCCTGGTGGGCGGCCGTCTGTGGGGTCGCACAGAGTCGGACACGACTGAAGCGACTTAGCAGCAGCTATATAAAGCAACACCATGTTATTATAGCACCCTGTTTGCTTCCACTAGACCACTTACTGCTTTTTACTCTTTCTCTCTTACTACACTGTAAGCTCCATGAGCACAGGGACCTTCTTGCTCATGATTCTGTCTTCAGCAGCTAGTGTGTAGAGGTACTCAATAAGGACTTGTTGATTAAGTTGCCTTTCGCCTTCTTATTAGTACCTGCATTGGCACTTTGTGGCTCTGCACAGTTCTTACCCTTGGCATGTGTGGTGTTACCTCTGCCAGATGCAGCCTTTCTCTCTTTGACTGGTCAGATTCCTTCTTGTTGTTTACCACTTCTCTGAGCAATTCCTGGACTTCCCCGCAGGCAGTTCTAATTCAATAGAGAAGGTACTTTGGTCCTCTTGAATGGACTTTTCACCCTGTATGGCAATTTTCCTTATGTGGGAGATACATGGCATTGCACTTGGTCTACAGATGACAAGCCAGAGGCTCTGAGAAGTGGTTTAACTTGGAATAACTGAGATTCAAACCCTGTGAGTCTATAGAGCCCTCAGTCGTTCTGTCTCACTGTGCTTTCTGTTTAGAAGACACCAAATAGCATACTCAGAGACTGAAGTGAAGGAGGTGTTTTTAGAAAAAATTACTTAAGTAATGAATGTGTGTGTGTATATATGTATATATATTTTTAATTTTCTGAGCATTAAACACAGTAAAGGGTAGAAGTAGTTCCCCCTCATCAGAGGTTTTGCTTTTGGCAGTTTCAGATACTTCAGGTTTGAGAATATTAAATGGAAAATTCTAGGAATAAACAATTCATAAGTTTTTAATTGCATGTTGTTCTCAGTAATGTGATGAAATCTTGTGCCATCCTTCTCCCTCCTGTCCAGGATGTGAATCATCCTTTAGTTCAGCATACCTACGCTGTTGTGTATGCTATAGAAGAAAACATAGTGTATATATAGGTTTTGGTATTGTCCATGGTTCCAAGATTTGGAATGTATCCCACACAGATAAGGGAGGACTGCTGTATCATTGACAAACCATTTATAAAGATAGATGATAGAATGAAGGATGAACAAATTATTCAGAGGATGGTGTGTGTATTCCGTTTCTTCATCAGTCATACCTTTGGTGATTCCTTGTGACAACCACAGCATACAGCCTAGTAGAGATGAGCCTAAGTGAAGCACTGTTAAATTCACACTAGAGCAAAGGTCAGTTATCATTCATAGTTGGGCTTCCCAGGTGGCGCTAATAGTAAAGAACCCAATTGCCAGTGCAGGAGACATAAGAGATGTGGGTTCGATCCCTGGGTTGGAAAGATCCCCTGGAGCAGGGCATGGCAACCCACTCCAGTATTCTTGCCTGGAGAATCCCATGGACAGAGGAGCCTGGCAGGCTAAAGTCCCTAGCATCGCAGCATTGGACATGACTTAGCTCACAGCACAGTTGCTTGGAAGTATTATGAAGGGTAAAATCTGAACGTTTTTGTTGCAGGGGAAAAATGTGCAAAGCCGTTAACACATTTTGATAAAAAATATCTTACTGTATGTTGATAAGGGACTAGTTGATATGATGGATAACACCATATTATATAGCAGTTAAAAAGATATACCCACCTTTTCACACACATGTGCACACACACATACAGAGCAATCTCTAAGGTCTATTGTTAAGAGAAAAGTAAAGCAAGCAAGATAAAGAGTTTATGGCATGCTAGTATTAGTATTTGTATGAAAAAAGGAGAGGACTCTATATACTGGCCAGAAACAGACTGCTTCGGGAGGTTTGTTTCTGTGGTTTTTCTTTAATCTTACTGTGTTGCTGAAATTTTTAACCCCTATATACATTGCCTTTAAAAAAAATTGTGATAAAAACACATAAAATTTACTATCTTATCTGACTTAAACTTTACAGCAAAGAAATCCTTTTTTCTAGTGAATGATTCCCAATTTTATGTCTTGGATTTTTGTATCTCAGATTTTTCTAGAAGTGAGACACACTTCTACTAAGAATAGGACAAAAGGGAGGTTGTGCTTGAAATTGAAGATACCTATGTGTATCATTTGTCTAACATTTACCCCTCCATTTGTGTTACTTGCACCACTCTTGCACTGGAAATCTTACTGCTCCTCCCCTCTTTATTGGAGTGTAGTTGATTTACAATATTATATGGTATCAGGTGTACAGCATGGTGTACACCTGCAAATTACACTCCATTTTAAGATAGCTGTTACAATGGCTGCAATTCCTTGTGCCATGCAATGTATCCTTTTTGCTTATCTACTTTATACGTAGTAGTTTGTATCTGTAATCCCTAATTTGTCCCTTTCCTCTCTGGTTGGTAACCACTAGTTTGTCTTCTGTATCTGTCAGTCTACTTCAGTTTTACATATACTTTGGAGTTGCCTTTTTCAGTGACAGGTTTCTTGTGTATTGATTTTGTCTTTCTAAATAGAGTAAAATTCTTGCAAGCAGGAGGCATGTCTTATGATTAGATCCTATAGCGATAAGCATAATAGAAGCTGCTCAATAACTGCATATTCAGAAAAGACGAGAGAGGTAGATAAAGAGAGAAGGAGACTCTTCTGCTGAAGAGATGATTGCTTTGGTTTTTCTCTGATTCACCTTACACTCTTCACTAGTGAAGAATTTCTTCTACTTACAGACTAAATGTGTTTAAGATTTGTGTGTGTGTGTATTTGTCTGTGTGTGTGATGTTACCTTCTGAAAGCCCTGTGTGTGTGTGATGTTACCTTCTGAAAGCCCGGGAGAGAGAGCAGAAGCTGGAATGGGGCCTTGAGGCCCTGAGGCTGTGGCCTGATAGTAGTAATAGAGTGATTCTTCTGTGTTGTAGCCTGGAGGAGAGTCTCAGATTTTTACCCTCAACCTAATTTCAAGTCTGGATATTCAGCTATCACCTGGGTGGTTGGACCTGTATGTGCCTTAAGTGTCTAAATTAATAGCATATAATAGGAATGTTTGATAAAATAATTTGTCATCTTTGGTGTAAGTATATGAAAGCTCTTAACATAGGGCCTAGCATGGCGTAGGTATCCAAAAAGCAACAGATAGTGTTAGAGAAATATTTTGAAATATTCAAATCTTTCCCTAGGTTCCCTATCTCTATTCATGTGCCTCCATGGTTACCCTCAGGCTAAAGAAATAGCTAAAGCAACACGGATTCCACCTTTAGGAAGTTGCTAGTTTCTTGTTTGTGGCTTTATGCTCAAACCAGAAGTATATTCTGCTTCCACATATTTGGGAGCAAAATATCTGGATATACTCGAAACTGCATCCCAGCTGAAAATGTTCCTATCAAACTGGCATGGCTGGTCACCTCAGGAAGCTTTCTTGGTGGAGACCTGGCCTGAGAAACATAGTGGTGAAGTCTTTATCTCTCGGGTGTCATGGCATAGCCAGGGTAGCTTGTTGGGTCCAGGCATGAAGAGAGGGATAAGTAGGGGGCAAAAAGGGCTCAGCTCTGTGTCATTTTCTGCTCCAAGGAAGATGTGGGCACTGGTATGCCAGGGACAGTGTTCTGGCCTCCTGTGGCTTGTCATTGCCCTATGAATGAGTCAGTCTTGCTCTTGGCTGCCCTGCAAGGCCTTTGGGGTATAGTAGGAGCTGGACCAGAGAATCTAAATCAGATAGACTTGCTTCAAACCCTAGAGATTTGCAGGGAGGAAATACACCTCCCAGGATGTTTCCCGTGTGCTGAGGTAGAGGAATCTGAATCTCTGGGGGCTTCCCTCCATCCATGTTATGACCTCTCAGCTTTTCTTCATATTAAGCTTTTATTCCTTCCACACTATCACTGTCCTGGCTTCTGGGAAGAGCAGGAGGATGGGGAGAGTTAATGAACTTGTGGGGCTCTATGGATTTGCTGTCCTTATAATCCTTTCTGGATCAAAGCGTAGGTGTGCAGAGGAGGGTGAATGAGTAGGTGGGAGAACAAACATATGCTGCCTGTACCACTTATCTGGCACTCAGCCTAGACCCTTTCTTGGTATTATGAACCTTTCTGTGTTGTTTTCTTTCCCATTTAGAGCATAACCATGTGCACACATGTATTAATAATTTCACATGAATGGATCCATACCTTAATACTGTTTTTCTTCTTTAAAACTGTCCGATAATCCTTTTCTCCTTTTTCTCCCTAGTTTCATTGAGATGTAATTGACATATAACATTGTATATGTTTAAGGTGTGTAGTGTGATGATTTGATATGATTACCACAATATGGTTAACACATTCATTACCTTACATAGTTACCTATTTTTTGTGTGTAGTGAGAATCTTTTTTTGTTGGATTGTGTGTTATAGACATCTTTTCATGTCAGTAAACATAGAATTAATAGCTTAATTATATTTCCAAGTGTGGATATACCATAATGCATATTACTTAATATTTAATCTGTTTATCTCATCTCTAATCAGCAGGGCCTTCCCTGATGCTCTTACTTCATGTTGTAACAATCCCCCTTCCTTTAGCCTCTCCCTCCTCTCCTTTACTTTTCTTTATAGTGTTTAGCCAAACATGCTGTACTACTTTTTTTTCTTATTTATTGCCTAACACCCTTCATTAGAATGTAGACTCCATGAAAATAGGGATTTTTTTTTTTTAATCTACTTTTTCTGTACCTATAGCTTAGTACCAGCTCCAGGTATACAGGTGGTACTCAGTAAATATTTGCTGAATGAATCAATTTGTTGAATTTTTGGTATGCCCATTGAAGTTTATATTTGCGATGTTACATACATTCTTTAGAAAATACTTTGGTATGTAATCTTTATACTCTCGTCTATGTATCTCCTTTGGATAAATTTATTTCAAGAAATGGAATGACTGAATTAAAGGATATGCACAGTTAAAATGTTGGTTCGTGGGGCCAAACTACACTTAAGAATGTTAATACCAGCAGTGCATGGGATTGCCTGTTTCTCCATATTATCAGTAACTCTGGCTTGTGTGTTTTTTGTCTTCCTCACCTGACAGATGACACGTGGTCTTATTACTGTAATGTGGTAGTTGAAGCTGTGACTCTGGAGCTAGCCTGATGGGGACTGAATTCTGACTCAGCCACTTATTATGTGACCTTGGGTAAGTCATTAACTTCTCTAAAGTAGGGTTAATGATAGCACCTGTTTCATGAGAAATCAGTTAGTCCAAGTAAAATGCTTTGAATAGTAACTGAGACATGGCAATAAATATGATTTAGTGTATATTTCTGTGAATATTAAAGATTAAACATCTTTTATAAATATAAATCCAGTATCTTTGGGGCAGATGTATATATTTTTTAAATCAGTCATTCATGTCATGTCCTTTGCACATTTTCCTACTAGTATTTTTAAAAATAATTTGTAAGAGCTGAAGTGTTCACAGTTGTATATGGTGCAAATATTGTTCCCAGTTTGTCTTTCGTTTTTCACTTTTGTGCAGTTTTTTATCTGTTTATAAAAGTTTGACATTTTCAGATAGTCAAAGATAATCTTTTTCCCTTATAATATATTTGCTGCTACACCAGTGTTTAGAAAAGGCATTCTTTCCAACTTCAAAATTATAAAAACAGTTAATTGCCTTTGAGTACATTGTATGAATATGTATTTTTAAATCTTTGATCAATCTGAAATTTATTTTGATATGAAGATAGCAGTTGATCTGGCTCTGTTTCTTTTCAGTAGTGTCCCAAACCCCTTTACTGAAGGAGTAAGAACAGGAGCCTTTAATCTATTCTCCCCTCCCCTAATTTGAAAGTAAGGTATCCTAGCTACAGCAAATAGCAAAGCTCCATTTTATTTTGTTTTGTTTCAGCTTGTTTCACTTTGGTTCGTTGTATATCATTTCAGCCACACCACATGTCATGCACGGGATCTCAGTTCCCTGACCAGGGGTTAAACCCATGCCCCTTGCAGTAGAGGCACAGAGTCTTAACCACTGGACTGCCAGGGAAGTTCCTGGACCTGCATTACTCTGGGATGAATATGCTGTATAAAGGAGTTTGGGATCAGAACTCAGTTGACTGTGTGATGAAGCTGCAGGGCTCACTGGTGTAGCACCTCTCCTGGCTCTGGAAGCTCCTCCTAAGTGGGTCCTTATTTGGAGACTGCTTTGATAGGGCTATCGTTAGTTTGGAATGATAAGTTCTGTTCAAAAAACGTGACTGTAGCAGGTGTTTCCTCCCTCCAGCCTAGGTATATTGATAGGGTGTTGGTTGGGGGAGTTGTTGAGTGGTAGTACACCCATCATGTTCTACCTGTCCTTATCTGCTCCTTTTGGAACTCTAGTCCCATCCAGTTTCTTGCCTCTAACTCAAAATGGAAGGAGGGTGACTCATATATAACAGAGCATCCACATATTTCATGGCAGCTATTGTCTGCCGGAGATGATGACAAAAGGTAGCTAACTCATACATGGCATGTACCAGGAACTGTTCTATGTACCTTACATATATAAATTCTTTATGTGGTAGGTGCTCTCTACTGGGTTGTATGGTGTTCCCCTAAAAATTTGTATCCACCCAGAATGTGAGTTTATTTGGAAATAGGGCCTTTGTAAGATATAATCAAGTTATGAAGTCGTTCCTTGATTGGGCCATAATCCAGTGCCTGGTATTCTTATAAGTGGGAGAAAACACAGAAGACAACCATGTTGAAATGTAGGCGGGGTTTACTGGCACCTGCTGGAAGCTGGAAGAGGCAAGGAAGGATTCTTCCCTAGCGCCTTTAGAGGGAATGTGGCCCTGCTGGCACATATATTTTGGACTTCTAGGCTCTAGAACCAGAGAAGGCAGTGGCAACCCACTCCAGTACTCTTGCCTGGAAAATCCCATGCATGGCGGAGCCTGGTGGGCTGCCATCTATGGGGTCGCACAGAGTTGGGTACGACTGAAGCGAGTTAGCAGCAGCAGCAGCCTCTAGAACTGTGAGAGGATAAACTTCTATTGTTTAAAGCCACCCAGTTTGTAGTATNAAACACAGAAGACAACCATGTTGAAATGTAGGCGGGGTTTACTGGCACCTGCTGGAAGCTGGAAGAGGCAAGGAAGGATTCTTCCCTAGCGCCTTTAGAGGGAATGTGGCCCTGCTGGCACATATATTTTGGACTTCTAGGCTCTAGAACCAGAGAAGGCAGTGGCAACCCACTCCAGTACTCTTGCCTGGAAAATCCCATGCATGGCGGAGCCTGGTGGGCTGCCATCTATGGGGTCGCACAGAGTTGGGTACGACTGAAGCGAGTTAGCAGCAGCAGCAGCCTCTAGAACTGTGAGAGGATAAACTTCTATTGTTTAAAGCCACCCAGTTTGTAGTATTTGTTACGACAACTATAGGAAACCAATGCATGCTCTTACTGTCATCTCTGTTTTCAGATAAGGAAACTGAGGCCCGGAAAGGTCAAATATTTGGAAAACTCTTTAGGCCACTGCTCTGATGCCTGGGCATTCACTTTGCATCTTTTGCTATTGTTCTTATCAGCTCTGCACCTTCACTACAGCCTTCTTCTTATGGTAGTGCTGGGGCTGAGCTGCTCAGAGGTCTCCTTTCCTATAACATAGCAGGCTGCAGCATTTTCCCCTCCTTGCCCTCTTCCCACTCTAAAGCGGAAATGCATACCTCTCAGGAGGCTTTTGGTTGAAGCCTGATGATTTCAGCAGGTCTCTTCCTGGCCATACCCCTGCAGGTGAAATCATACTTTTTTTTTCATTTCCTTGCAGTGTCAGGGAAGTATCAGTGACAGGTCAAGGGGAGGGTCACCAAGCTGCTTCTGGCAAGTGTTCTTATGCTTCCCATTTCTGGCCTGCTGTATTTCCTATAATTCCTGCTAGCAGACAGCTCAAGTCTTGTTTTTCTTTGGCGCTTTCAGGATCTCACACAGAGTTTACATTGCCACGTCTCACAGTCTGTGGTCGTGAGCAGAGAAGGAGCAGCTTCTTGGAAGCACTGTGGGGACCCTGGTCACTTGTTCTTGATTAACTCAACCTGTTGTGGTGGCTCTCTCCCTTGATAAAAGGAATGGGAGGATAAGCGCATTGTTTGACCTTGCTCATCTCCCTGAACAGCACCTTGTCTGCCGTGGTCTCTTCTGCTGGCATCCCAGAAGAGGTTTCCTCCCCTTGCATCCCAATGCTGGCCACAGAATCCTACCTGTTTTCTTGTATAGACCTTTTCCTTTGGATCTTAATCTTTTTCTCAGCTCCTCTTACTAGACTGTGTATCTGTTTTGTTTGCTGCTGTATCCCAGGACTGAGTAAAGACTTGGCACTTATTAGCCCATCAAGAAATGTTTATTGAATGAAGAAGTGAATATTGACCACAAAGTTTTGGAATCCTGCTTTTTCTTGCTTCATATTGAAGCCAGGGACCAGATTTAGAACTTTAGAGGTCTAAGCAATGGGAAGATTATGGTTGTTACTGTTCAGTTGCTAAGTCATGTCTGATTCTTTGGGACCCCATGGGCTGCAGCATGCTAGTCTTCCCTGTCTTTTCACTTTCCCTTGGAGTTTGCTCAGATTCATCTTCATTGGAAGATTATGACATTCCTCATAATTTCAGCCCTGAGTATATATTTCAGAAACAGTATTAAACACAAAATAAGTATAAGGAAGTCTAGCAAAGTATAAGGAAAATCCAGCAAAATTTTGATATTTACCATAATGACTACCTGGATGAATAGAAAATAATTTAAAACATTCATTATTGTTGTTTCTGCTTTCCCAGTTCCCTGAGCATGTGCTGTCAGGTAATACAGCCTGCACCAGCCCTTCCCTGGCCTTGAGTTTCACTTTCATTTCCTCGTAATTCCATCTGCTGAACCTGCCAGCCAGCCCCTTTTCATCCCCCAGTGGTGTCCAGACCACTGAGAGCCCAGCCTGGGCTAGTGCTCTGGGTTCCCTGGGGCCTTGCCAAGAAAGTCACATAGAACGTGTACACTGCTACAGGGCTCCTCACAGTGAGAATTCCCATGCTGAATTGGGATTTAGAGTCAGCATAGCATTTTAAAAGTTCTATTTATTTTATTTTTGGTTGCACTGGGTCTTTGTTGCTGCACATGGGCTTTCTCTAGTTGCGGCAAGTGGGCTGTCTCTTTGTTGCAGTGCCTGGGCTTCTCATTGTGGTGGTTTCTCTTTTTGTGGAGCACAGGCTCTAGGGTGCAAGGGCTTTAGTAGTTGCCACACACGGACTCAGTAGTTGTGGTTCACAGGCCTCAGAGTGCATGGGTTTCAGTAGTTGCAGCTTGCAGGCTCTAGAGCGATGGCTCAGAAGGTGTGATCCACAGGCTTCCTTGCTCTGTGGCATGTAGAATCTTCCTAGGCCAGGGATTGAACCCATGTCCCCTGTATTGGCAGGCAGATTCTTACCTATTGCACTGTCAGGGAAGTCCTTACCTTAGCATTGCCAAGTGATTACAGTTAGGCCAATTTTTCATTGTAGTAAATTAAATCTATAATAAATGAAATATAATCTGCTTTCATGATTCTGGATGTGGTAAGTCCAGAAATTTCCCTTTGTTCTTCCTTCTTAGATCACTGAGAAAGAAGTCAAGATGCAGGCCCACTTTGCCCCTATATTAATATGGGCCTTGTTGAGACCATTTGGAAGTGGAGCTCAGGCCTCAAATAGGCTGTTCCAAGGCTATAAATGTAATCACATCCTGTTACTGCTTGATTCCATAGAGTTTAAAATAGCGTTGGAAACCTCCTAGGAAAAAATGTTCCACCGTAACTTCTTGGCTAAGGAAGTAGTGTGTGCTGGCCAGAGCAGAAGGAGTAGCCAGGGCTCCCAAGTTCTATTCTGGACCTGTTGATTTGAGGTGTGATGTTCAGCAATCTGAGATGGTGTTCTGTAGTGCTGAGGTTTCTTATCCGTAGCACAGAGTTTGTGCTTGCAGGGAAAGAGGCCAACACGCTGGTTTCCTGTCCTCTAGGAGAGTCTCATTATTAGAAGTCCTCCCTTTCATTTGAATTTCTGTGTCCCTACTTTTTTTTAATGAAGAGACATCCCCCACAGAGTTAATATAGGAACCCCAGCAGTATCATCCATGTTTTACTTGACTTCATTTTATCAGAATTGCTTTCCTTTTAGCAGTGTGATTTAGATCAGCTCTTGTGAGGAATGGGAACTTTGATAGGGTTTAGGAAAAGGAAGGGAAAGTTTGTGTGGGGCACACAACCTTGGACAACCAGAAAGGAACATGAAGGGACCAGGTACGTACTGAGCCAGATTGGGAAGAACAAACATATCTCTGGAGAGCCAGACATAAATTAGATGTTTTTGTATATTTTTTCATTTAGTTATCATAATGCAAATCAATGAAACATTATCTCCATTTTTGCACATGGGCAAACTGAAAGTCAAAGAAGTTAGGTAACTTGCCCAAGATCAGACAGCTAATAAAAGGCTGAGTTAGGATTTATTTCTCCTCAGGTCTGTCCAGTTCCAAAGCTCACGCTGTTTTCATAGAACTCTTCTATCTCTGACAAGATCTGAGAAAGGAGGGTGGGGAAAGAAGAGAAGATGGGGAGATGCCCCCTTTCTTTACTCCACAGTTCTGCTTGTTTAGACGTGTTTAGCCAGAGTACCCTGTTGGTAGCATAGGACTGGGTTCTGTATATAGGTGTGCTGCAACAACTTATGTGGGAAAATCACCAGTTGATTGTAGGGAAGGATTAAAAAAAGCCTTTGTTCTTTACCTTTAGGTCTTCATTGTAGTGTGACTTACACTGTCAAAACACCACTGGTAACACTGGTGTACAGTTTAAAAGGGCCTTCCTATCATCCAAATAAAATCTGTTGATGTATTCTAGGGAATAAGCCATGATGGCGGCAGAGATGAGGGTGTGGTGTGGCCTTACTGCATGTATTGGGAGCTGGTGGCACCTGTTACATGACTATTACAGTGAATTATTACTGAGTAAACAAGAGGTGTCTCTGTTTTGCCTTTCCAAGGGAGACCAGATGGCGGTGAGTATTGGCACAGATCCAAGGGAGCCTAGCCTCTGGGCTGGCAGAGGAGACAGCTTTAGTGTCAGGTGATGAAATAACAAGAGACAGGGCTGGTCTGTCAAGTGATACAATTTCAGGGGGCACCAAGAATACATTTTGCCCCTTAAAGACTTTTCTCAACTATTTGTTATTGCTTGGAATTCTACCAGTGACATTTTCTCCCCTTGATGTAAGCTTTTTGAGACCCTATTAAAATTGAAAAGACTCCAGGAAAGGGTTTGATTATGAAACATCTTGGTCATGTAAGTGGAAGTATGAATGAGTTCTTAAGATTGATTTCTGAGAACTAGACTAAGGCAGGGACAGAGGAGAGAAAGCATTGTGCCCCTAGTCATAGTGATGGGAAGGAGTCACCGTTGAAATTGAGATTAGGGCCCTGAAAGGAGAAGTTGGGTCCCCAAGAACCATTTTGTGTTCTTTAGAGTTTTGCCTGAGGAAAGACAAGATGCTGAGAGTGGTGAGAATGGAGGCTCCTGTGCTTGAGGAGGAGCTGGGTTTGAGCTTTCCCCACCAGTGTGCTGCCTGTGCAGTCATGATGATGTCTGGAGAACAGCCGATGGGCAGAATGTGACACGGAGTGTAGGGCCTTTGAGTCTGTGGTTTTTTCTGATGTCCTCAGACAAGGCCATCACAGATCTTAGGAAGCAGGAGGCAGCTTCCCAGAAATGGTGTAAAATGGTGGTGCAAAAGAAGCCACTGATGATGACATGGGTAGGCGCTTCCTCTGTGGCCGCTGGTCATAGACAGCTTCTGGTCTGGATTTCCCAATGAGCTGTGCTGAGATCTGGCTTTATCAGGAAGTAAAAGAAGCCACGTCCAAAGCAGTGACAAAGCATTTGAGGTGTCAATACAAAGGTGCAGTTCCCCCTTGTTCACCAATTTGTGGAGCCAAGTAACTAAGCAGAGATGCCAGCATAGCACCTATGAGTCAGATCTTTAACCATTTTGGATTGAATTCACTCCTGGTTGACTGTTCATTTTTCATTTACCATTTACAAAGGCTCTCAAAAGGCCTTTGTAATTGAAATCCACACATCCCAGGGAGTCTTTGACAGCTTACATCTCAGTGCTTTTCTCAACTCCTCACAATTGAATTCGTGGCTTCAACTTTACTCTGTCCACATTTCTACCCACATTTCCAGAGGATTTTCTTTGGATCAGACTTTTAGCTTCATTCAGGCCTCTGAAGTTCTTACTTCTTTTGGCACATTTCCCTAGACCCCTTACCTCCTAAAGTTTGATATAGAATGGATCGTGTTCCTTACTGGAATCAACACAACTTTTTGAACGTTTCTGGTTATACCACACGTCTACCTCTCTCTCCAGCCACCTCAGCCTCACATCCAAGATCTAGTTGTGTAGTTGGATCTGCTGACCATGAGAATTTTGAAGCCAGTGCCCCCCTAGGGAGGGACTCCTGGGCATATGCCCTGAGTGACAGGTCTGGTCTACTAGTCTCTGCCTCTCTTCCGTTTTCACCTGTATTTTGGCTTTTCCCTGGAGGAGCCCCTAGCCCTGACCAGGACTATAACACAGGGACTGTGGCCTTTGCTTTCTCTTTCAGGCCAGGTCCCTTCTCCTTTTCTTACAGGTAGGCTTTGGCAGGTAGAGTTCTGCCCATGCACTGATCTCCTCCTGTTGACCACTCTGAACTTTGTCTGCTGCTGTTTGGGCTAATTGGACGTCTTGCTGGTCTGTTTATCTGTGCTGCTGGAACCAAGCTCTTAGGCGTAGCCAAGCCCTTGTCCTAAATTTCATGTTAGCTCTCCAGCTGCCTCTGCCTCAGGAAGAGCTTTTAATATTCATTTATAAAGCTCAAAAAGGGAGATAGAGAATACAGCATTTTCTAGACTGACTTAACTAAAGAACGTATTTTTTTTCTTTGACTGAAGGAATGTTTGTTAAAATTTGACAGAATATAGTGTTTGGTGGGACACAGTTTTGGAAAGTGCAAGGGTTTATCCCAAACCAGTGGACGTCAAATGAAGGAATTCCAGGTGAAGGTAATGTGACAGTCAGTGAGAAAAATTCTCTTGGGTAGGGAACTCTCTCCTGGGGCTCCTCTCTCAGCAAATGTCCTCTGAGCACCTGCTACTCATCCATCTCTCTGTTGGAATCACATCATGTGTTTGATTGTTTACTGTGTGTCTGCATAAGGCCAGCTCTGATCTGGAGTAGAGCCCCAGGTGGAGAAGAAGGTAGGGATGCTACATTATTTTTCACACTTCTACATCCTCTTCTCCTTTCCTCCATTTGAAATGGGTGATGCCATCATGGCCACAGAAACCATTGGCTTCTAGATCCAAGGAAAGAGGGCTTCTCTGAGGCTTTTTTCCCTGGCTTTGACCTCTTCCGGGATTTCTGTAGCACTTTTGAGTACCCCATCTCTCCCACTCTGGGACTAGTTCCATCTCTGCAATAGTCTCCAGTCTCACTGCTAGTTCGGGATTTTACTTTACATATGGGCATCAGTGCTAAGTGGGACGGAGCTCATTCTTATGGAATGGATATGACATTATAAATTTTCTACTTTGCCTATGAAATCTTTCTTTTATAGCTCATGGTCAGTCCAGACTGTAATAATTTTTTTTTTCACCCCTTCAGTGAAGATAAACCCATGTTCTGGGCAGGGCAGTCTTGCCGGTGAAGACTCATTTTAATCTGCCAGGGTGGGTGACTGAGTGCGAAGGACATAGCTGGAAAAGGAAGCCAGTTAACTCCCTCTGAATATTACTCTCAGCCAGGATAGGAAAAGACCGCTTGAAGAAGATAGAAGTCACTAAGACTCCTGATTCAGGCCTTTTGAGATCCTGGTATATATGTCTTGACTGTCATCAGTGAGATCTTTGGTTGGCTGGCCTTATTAACTCAGTTGGCTGAGCTAATCATAAACTAGATGGAAAGGCTCAGTGTTGAGCCTTCCCTTAGGTTTGGTGTTCTCTGAACAGCAACAGATAGCATCCTCCACCCACAAAGCCCCACCTTAGAGGACTTGAAGGCTTGTTGTCACTTGTCCATTTCTGTCACATCCTGGGAAAGACCGTGGTTTTAACTATGAAGATCAGGGAGTGAGTTCACTTGCAGGAAGGGGGAAAGGGCTTGTAATGGACATTTAGAGATCTTAAATAGTCAGTCAGTTATTTGGTCAATCTGTTCAGTTCAGTCGCTCAGACCCCATGAATTGCAGCATGCCAGGCCTCCCTGTCCATCACCAACTCCCGGAGTTCACTCAAACTCATGTCCATCGAGTCGGTGATGCCATCCAGCCATCTCATCCTCTGTCGTCCCCTTCTCCTCCTGCCCCCAATCGCTCCCAGCATCAGTCTTTTCCAATGAGTCAACTCTTCACATCAGGTGGCTAAAGTACTGGTTTCAGCTTTAGCATCAGTCCTTCCAATGAACACCCAGGATTGATCTCCTTCAGAATGGACTGGTTGGATCTCCTTGCAGTCCAAGGGACTCTCAAGAGTCTTCTCCAGCACCACAGTTCAAAAGCATCAATTCTTCAGCACTCAGCTTTCTTTATGGTCCAACTCTCACATCCATACATGACCACTGGAAAAACCATAGCCTTGAGTAGATGGACCTTTGTTGGCAAAGTAATGTCTCTGCTTTTGAATATGCTCTCTAGGTTGGTCATAACTTTCCTTCCAAGGAGTAAGTGGGCAGTCTGTAGGTATTTATAATTATTAGTTGGTCTATAATTGCAGAAGGCTTACTTTCCCCAACTAGTCTTTCCTGTGATTAAGACATTTCCTAAGATTCTTTCCTTAGTCCCTTTCTCTGCTCCCTTCATAAACTATCCCTGGTTGATGTCATCTCTGCTTATCAAAAACTTTCAGATCTCTATCTCCACCATAAGTCTCTCTTCTTAGTTCCTGACTCATGACGACCAAACACTATTGATACCGTAACCTGGATGGGTCTTAGCCTTTTTAAACTCTACATGTTCCCAAGTCAAATTACATTGTTCATAGCATCCTCTTTTTCCCTATTCCCTCATTTCTTCTTATCCCTTTTCCTCTTCCTTTGTTCCTTGATCATCCAGGGTGATGAGTAAATTTGCTTCTGAATCACTGTTTTGCTCTGTTCCCCCATCAGGAATTTAATAGACTCTGAGTATAATGTAAGATGTTTAGGATGTGTCTAGATGGTTTGTTTATTTTTTCTTTTCCTTTTCTTAAACTTCTTGTCTGCAAGGCATGTATAGTTGAATTCCATAGAGAAGTTAACAGAAAAAATAATTAAAGGTTAATGTGAGGTTTAGATTTTAAGTAAAATGGAAGTTCTGGAAAGGAAGCATCTGAGGGCTAGAACACCTTGAGAGGAAGCTTCGTGAAAGAGGTGAGAGTTGACTAAGGACATCTGAGGTGAGATAGGGACCGGAAGACCTCTTTGGAAGCGCATGCAATGGTGAAAGGATGGGGCAAATAATTCGCAGCTTGTTTCTTGTGCAGGTTGAGTAATCATCAACTCCCCCATGAACTGCTTCTGCTCGGCACTAATGTACCTTGTGCACTTTGATTCTGTTCAAAAGGTTCTGAGGACTTGAGTATCCTAGTGTAATCTGTTAGTTAGCCTGGAACTGTCTTTTCCTTTAAATTTTTGGCTCAAAGCATCATTGTGCAACTTGTGGGAACTCTTGACTCCTTCACCCAGAATTCACCATGTTCCTGGGAACTCTTATATTTATGATCACTCTGATTTTGAGTTCTTGCCTCCGTTAAATTTGTTCAGATTGTAGATGGTCTTTGTGTCTCAAGTTGCTGTTCCTATTTCCATCCACAGTAACTCAGATGGTAGAACTCAGATATCTCCCAGCTCAAAGCCTTTGTGTTTGTAGCAGACTGTTAAAGTTTGGCGTAGTGGAGAGTATTTTACGTTGCAGCAAAGTAAGCAACTTGAATTCTAACACTGGCTCTCCCTGTCCCTTAAAAGTACTTTGCCCACCTTTGCAATTAGGGATCCATCACTGTTACTGTATGTGGCCTTGGTGTCTCTTACAATCTTATCTCTCTTTCCTTTGCAAACCACCCTTACTCTGTTACTACTGAGCACTGCAGATACTTCTTACCCCTATTATGCAAAGCAATCGAACTCTTAACTCTCCCTTCCAAATTCACGTTGAATAGCCAAGATCCATTGAAGGACTCCGCTGAATAAAAAGCTCATCTGCTTAGCCACACAANGGGGGAAAGGGCTTGTAATGGACATTTAGAGATCTTAAATAGTCAGTCAGTTATTTGGTCAATCTGTTCAGTTCAGTCGCTCAGACCCCATGAATTGCAGCATGCCAGGCCTCCCTGTCCATCACCAACTCCCGGAGTTCACTCAAACTCATGTCCATCGAGTCGGTGATGCCATCCAGCCATCTCATCCTCTGTCGTCCCCTTCTCCTCCTGCCCCCAATCGCTCCCAGCATCAGTCTTTTCCAATGAGTCAACTCTTCACATCAGGTGGCTAAAGTACTGGTTTCAGCTTTAGCATCAGTCCTTCCAATGAACACCCAGGATTGATCTCCTTCAGAATGGACTGGTTGGATCTCCTTGCAGTCCAAGGGACTCTCAAGAGTCTTCTCCAGCACCACAGTTCAAAAGCATCAATTCTTCAGCACTCAGCTTTCTTTATGGTCCAACTCTCACATCCATACATGACCACTGGAAAAACCATAGCCTTGAGTAGATGGACCTTTGTTGGCAAAGTAATGTCTCTGCTTTTGAATATGCTCTCTAGGTTGGTCATAACTTTCCTTCCAAGGAGTAAGTGGGCAGTCTGTAGGTATTTATAATTATTAGTTGGTCTATAATTGCAGAAGGCTTACTTTCCCCAACTAGTCTTTCCTGTGATTAAGACATTTCCTAAGATTCTTTCCTTAGTCCCTTTCTCTGCTCCCTTCATAAACTATCCCTGGTTGATGTCATCTCTGCTTATCAAAAACTTTCAGATCTCTATCTCCACCATAAGTCTCTCTTCTTAGTTCCTGACTCATGACGACCAAACACTATTGATACCGTAACCTGGATGGGTCTTAGGCTTTTTAAACTCTACATGTTCCCAAGTCAAATTACATTGTTCATAGCATCCTCTTTTTCCCTATTCCCTCATTTCTTCTTATCCCTTTTCCTCTTCCTTTGTTCCTTGATCATCCAGGGTGATGAGTAAATTTGCTTCTGAATCACTGTTTTGCTCTGTTCCCCCATCAGGAATTTAATAGACTCTGAGTATAATGTAAGATGTTTAGGATGTGTCTAGATGGNGATCTTCCTGGCCCAGGAATAGAACCAGGGTCACCTGCATTGCAGGTAGATTCTTTACGAACTGAGCTATCACTGAAGCCCAAAGATCTAGTATTTGTTTGCTCACTCTTATCTGATTCTTTGCAATCTTTGGATGCAGCCTGCCAGGCTCCTCTGAACTGTGGGATTTTTCAGGCAAGAATGCTGGAGTGGGTTGCCATTTCCTCCTGCAGGGGATCTTCCTGACTCAGGGATCAAACCTGCATCTCCTGTGTCTCGTGCATTGCAGCCAGATTCTTTACCTGCTGAGGGATAGGATACAGGCCTCAAATTCTGTTTCTCATGTCTTCACTCTCTGTCACTTAGAGATGAATTTTCCAAAGAGGGAAAAACTAGAGCAAAAGCTGTAGCCTGGGTATAGTGGTACCTACAGTTAAGAGGTAGGAGGAAGATAAGAGCCAGGGAAGACACCATGGTATTCACAGTCACTGCCCTGTCCCCATCCCTTGTAGGCCCTGACATTCCTCTAACCAGAGAATGTTGGATGTTTCATTGAATTCAAGGGGGAAAAGTCCTAATCTATTCATAAATAGCTTGAAGTATTTTAAGTAAGGTTGGACAGTTTGGTTACAGCAGAGTTTGTGTGGTAACTTGGTAGTTCATGAGATTCTGGCTTCATTCATTTGAGAGCATTACAATAAAACCATATTTACTTAGACCCATGAAGGAAGGGCTTAACTAATTACATGAAAAAAGAGTTTCTTTGTGTGTATGTGACGTCATTAGGTTTGTTTACTTTTGGAATGGCATGGTAACTTACTTACGTATGCACTAGCTGGTAGAGAGCCAAAGAAGACTGGCTTCGATGAGTAGAAAAGCCTTCAATGAGTAGAAAATCAGACGTCTCTTAAGTCACTTCAGTTTCCCAACTGACAGTCATATTTATGGGATGAAATTGTTTAACTGGTCCTGATAGCATAGACACAAAAAGCAGTTGTCTCCTGTCAGAAGTTCTGGGTCACCAGGGTCCGCTTTAGAGATGTTCTTAGGCAACTGACAGACTGCTGTCTGCCAAGAGTCCTGTAGGGCATCCTTGCAGCTGAGTGCTTAGAGCATAGTGGGCAGTCATAGTGCTTGGAAACAGTGCGTGATTGAGTGGACAAGTGAGTGAGAGAGGGATCGTGTGAAGGACTGAAGGAATCTTTTGCCCAAGGCATCCTGAGTTGTGTAGAGCATTCTTCCCACAGCCTCACATCGTAACTTGGTTAGGTGGTTTGGTGACAAGTCTTAAGACCCAAGATTTTGTAGCAGGGAGGGAGGAAATGGCACCATGGGAAGTTTCTGCTCTGAGCTGGTGACTCCACAGAGAGGGGACATTCCCAAAGTCAGTATGCTAGTGTGACTTGAGTCACAGTCATATGATCTCTCCTCCTAAAGAAAATCAGGCTGCTGAGATGGTCTGTGGGGCAAGTGAGAGGCCCATGGAGGTAGGAGAGTTCTGTTGTCAACCTGGATCTTTCTCAAAGAAGGCAGCTACTTTATAAGTCGTCTGTAGGAGGCTCTCCACCACCCTTCCTCCTCACTACTTGGATTCTAAATCAGGAGCCTCTCAGGCTCATCCCTGGCTTTTGCTTACCCAGCCTGGCCCTGCCCTCTGGCTCTGTGCCCCTGGAGATTATTAGCCTGGCTGGAAATTATGCCCTCTACAAGGTTAAAGCAGATTGGGAGGTTCTGGCTCTGGCTCCAGGGGGACCGGGGTCTGTCACCTGGCCCTGCCCTGTGTTTCCTGGCATGCTTTCCTGGCCACCTTTTCACCTTTACACAGTCCTCCAAGCGCATATTTCTGCCTGGGTGAGGATTGAAGCCTGACTTCTTCAGAGGGACTGTGGGCGCAGGAATGTCAGTACTTTAGAAGTATCTGACACCAGTCCCTGTGTTGTGCTTTAGGAGAATTACCAATTTCATACAGATGATCTCATGTTGAGGGTGGTTGGGAGACAAGGACATGGAGATTTTTCATATTCACAAAAGGATTTACCACTTTTTTTTTGAGCATTAAATCTGCTTTTCAGAATCAAATTTAATTTCCATACTTTAAATAATGTGCAGTTATTTGCATCAGAAAAAACTTTGGATTTTTTAGACAAATTTCGTTGTTTCAGAAATGAACAAAACCACAGAAGGTCTAGGAATGGTGAGGTGGCACCTGCGCTTCAAACGATCAGCTTACGTGAAAGGGATTGAAGGAGACATCGTGCAAGGGGAAGTCTCAGTCCCTCCTTAAGGAGCCTCTCCTGGGCCCTTTTTCAGGTAAGAGAGGGGAGATGTGTTCCTTCCCCTGGAATGCTCTGCTCACCCTCCTGGTTACCTCAGATCCTGGGTAATTCCTGCTCCCACTGACTTTTACCTTAGTCTTTTCAGTCTGAACAGCAAATGACATGGTAACATCTTAGTATTTGATATTCTTAAGCCGGCTTTAAATAAGTGAAAACCTTTATTACAGGTTGTGAATGACTGAATGCAACTTTACTAAGTTAGCAAAATGTCATGGAGGATCTTCAAGGATCCTGAGTTAATTGATTAAGTAGATTGATTTATTGTTAAAATTATCCAGTCTATAATAGGTACTTGTAAAGTCTACGCATTTGTTTATCCATTATTTATTAACTGTAGAGTTATGTAATAATTTGCTATAAAGTGATAAGGTATGACAGGTGTAAGACTAATGTTGTGGGAACTCAGAGAGGAAAGATTATTTTTAGCTTTTGGNCAGTCTATAATAGGTACTTGTAAAGTCTACGCATTTGTTTATCCATTACTTATTAACTGTAGAGTTATGTAATAATTTGCTATAAAGTGATAAGGTATGACAGGTGTAAGACTAATGTTGTGGGAACTCAGAGAGGAAAGATTATTTTTAGCTTTTGGATCTAGAGAATCAGGGGTTTTGTGAAAACCAGTTTGTCTAACACTAAATAAACTTGCTTGCACCCTAGTCAGAGGTGGTGTTGATTACAAAGGGAAATCTATTCTCCTCATTCATATTATTAAAATTTGGAATTAATAGCAACACAGTGTATTTCTTTTCATGATTTCTTTGCTAATCTCTAAAGCAGTTTTCCAAAGAACAGAAGTTTGGTAATAAGAGGAGTTCGCTCTCTTTTATTAGATAGTATCTCTGCAACTGGCAGCTGGGGGCAAGTGTGAACCCTGTCAGGGAGGCTGCTCTTTCAGGAAGCTTGCTTGAAGAGAGGGAGGAGTGTTAGTGAAAGGGGGACACAGGATCTAGGGAGGTCTATTTATTTTTTGAGACCCAAGCATGATCTTGCACTGTGGGGAAAAAGTTAGTAGAGAAGGAGAAGTTGAAGACAGAAAAGAGAATAGCAATTGTTGAGCAAGTCTCCTGGGGAGGAGGGTCTGCTGTATCCAAAGCGCTGGTAGAGAGATTAAACTTGAACAAAAGACAAGGCCGTCGCTGATTTTAACTGTATCACCACCACACCACCGTCTATTCTTTCCTACCTTTCGCTAGCACTCTGTTGAGCACTGTCAAGTCTCATGTGATCAGGGCGAGGGGCATGGTGTCGCGGTGAGAGGTGTGATGGGCAGAAGGGTTTGATAAGATTTTGGAGAGACATTTTCCTTCTGTTGGGCTATGTGTTCTCTGGGCAGCAGAAATTGAGGTCATCTGCCAGGAGCAGGTGGGAGAGTGTGGATAGTGGCATGCCTTTTAAAAGC
This sequence comes from Neotragus pygmaeus, assembly GCA_006410875.1. Lineage (NCBI taxonomy): Eukaryota > Metazoa > Chordata > Mammalia > Artiodactyla > Bovidae > Neotragus > Neotragus pygmaeus. Next base: position 638,013 of record SJYV01010296.1, on the reverse strand, counting down.
TGTTGTGCTCATGGATTGATCTGGAGACATATGGGAGGATAACTGAACAGTGCTGAAGACCCAACTAATATTGGAAGCAGCTTCTTTCTGGAGGGACCAGCCCTCATGACTAATGATTGCTTTAGCAGTGCCCACTCAACAACTTGGGGGTTAAGGCAGAGTATATTCATATTCAGATAGGAGCTGTGTTCTGTGGGCAAATGGAGGACTTGGAGTAGGAGGAATCTGGGATATTAGTAGCAGAGTGGTCATCTAGTTGACTAGAGAAAGAAGTGAATTGAGAAGAGGACTAATAGGCAGCAAAGTGATGAGGGAGGTGGTATCGAGAGTCTGGAAACCTCAGTGAAGTTAAAGAAGCAGCTGTAGATGAGATGAGGAGAGGTCCTATATATAGGAGGATATAGGAGATCGTGAGCAGGCAAAAGGTCTGACTTGAAGTGGAAAGGCAGACTGATCAAGGAGGCAAAGTCCTTGATGAGCGAGAGGTTAGTTAGTAACGTAACACCAGTGAGGAGGAGGAGCATAGTTGTTTGGTATAGACCTCAGCCAAGGGAGGGTTTTTTTTGTTTTGTTTTTTTAAGGTTATAGGAATAAAACAACAATGAGATAGACCATCTATTTCTCCTTTGGATACCACTGGGTACTGAAGGGTGATTTTTATGGCAGACCCTTAAGGAGTGTCAGGTTTCAGCTAGGGAAAAGATGTCCAGAAGCATCTTTTAGTCCTGCCTTCTGCACAGCTGGCTAAATACCATAGAGTTTTAGCACTGGGGAGGCAGGTTGCTGCTGCTGCTAAGTCGCTTCAGTCGTGTCCAACTCTGTGCGACTCCATAGATGGCAGCCCACCAGGNCCTGCCTTCTGCACAGCTGGCTAAATACCATAGAGTTTTAGCACTGGGGAGGCAGGTTGCTGCTGCTGCTAAGTCGCTTCAGTCGTGTCCAACTCTGTGCGACCCCATAGATGGCAGCCCACCAGGCTCCCCTGTCCCTGGGATTCTCCAGGCAAGAACACTGGAGTGGGTTGCCATCTCCTTCTCCAATGCATGGAAGTGAAAAGTGAAAGTGAAGTCACTCAGTCGTGTCCGACTCTTTGCAACCCCATGGACTGCAGCCCATCAGGCTCCTCTCTCTGTCCATGGGATTTTCCAGGCAAGAGTACTTGAGTGGGTTGCCATTGGGTAGTTCTGGCCAAATGGGACAGCCTCCACAGAGTACTGGGTCTGTAGGCAGAGTTTGCAGCAACAAGGACTAAGTACTCTTGCAGGGATTGGCCACTAGGGTTTTTTAACTGTTCACAGTGGGGCCAATGCTTATCTTCTGTGAAAGGCTGAGGGGAAACTTTTAACGATTTCTTGATTGAAATACTAGGAGTTATTGGACTCTTGAGCCTTCTATTCCTGTGGGGTTTGGAATGTATTCTTTCCCTCTGCAATGACAGCAAATAATGCCCTAAAGCCCACAGTTTGAAAGGATCTGGAAATACTCAGATTATTGTTCATAAAGATGTTTTTGGATTTTCAGTGGCTCAGGATTTCTTTGACATTGTTTGTACATTACTCAAACATTTAGGAAAGAAGCCTCCTAATGAAAACGAGCAAGCAAGTAAAATTTTCACATTTCTTTTGTTTTTTTCTTGATTAATTTACACCACCACCGTGGCTGTAAAACCAGATGTGAACAGCTCAGAAAAGGATTGCTTACTCAGCCATTTCACCACAGGAACCTACTAAGCACAGCGCTGTGGTCCCCCACAGAAGAGGCTGTGTGGCTCAGAGCTTCAAGTGCATGCGCCCATGACAGTACTTTCTAAATTGTCCATAATTGCTTTTGCCACATAAAGATGAGAAACTACTGTGTGACATAGCCAACATAAAGACAGAAGATAATCAACAGGCTGGGAGAAATTTGGGGGATGTAGGTGATAGTGGATTAAGTTCTACAATATATAAAGGGTTTCTAAAAATCAATAACGATAAGACAACAGACTCTGTAGAAAATGGGCAAAGAATACAAGTAGACAAGTCACAGCAGGGCAAACTAAGTTTCGTTTAAAGAAGTGCTTATTCTTGAGCACAGTGTTCCTTGCATTGGTAAATATCCATGAGTAGGATTGTGAAATGCTGTGTGGCTATGAAAACATAGCAATAGCTTCTGTATCAGTGTAAAAAGCATGTATACCCCACAGGACTGTGAAAAGAGGGGTCAGTGAAAGTACAGGTCCTGAGTATTCTGGGGGCAGTTGCAACTTTGTTTTCATTTTAAATTTGTCACAAAATGTGACTTTTATACCTGTGTAAGGCCTGAATGTAAATAAATTCATATCCACCCCCCTAAAAAAGAAAAAAGTACAGAGCAATATGACCAGAATGTTCCTATTTATGTATGTATTTTTTTAAAGATCTATTTACTTATTTTGCTTTTTGGCTGTGGTGGGTCTGTTTGTGGCACACAGGCTTTCTCTGGTTGCAGCGAGCAGGGCCACTCTTCATTGCAGTGCATGGACTTCTCATGGTGGTGGTTTCTCTTGTGGTACACAGGCTCTAGGCATGCGGGCTCAGTAGTTGCAGTGTATGGACTCAACAGCTGTAGCTCTTAGGCTACAATCCCGAACCAGGGTTTGAACCAGTATCCCTTGCATTGCAAGTGGATTCTTAACCACTGGGCTGCCAGGGAAGACCCCTACTTGTTTATTTATTTTTAATGTTCTCACTTATTTGATTTGGAATGTATTCATCTTGTCTTAAATTTTATTAGAGGATTCCTTTAGGTTAAACAATATTTAAGGCTGTATTTTTTTTAATGTATTTATTTATTTTTGGCTTTGCTGAATCTTCATTGCTACACATGGGCTATTCTTTGTTGAGGGACATGGGCTTCTCATTGCGATGGCTTCTCTTGTTGTTCAGTTGCTCAGTTGTGTCCAACTCTATGCGACCCCATGGACTGCAGCAAGTCAGGCTTTCCTGTCCTTCACCATCTCCTGGAGCTTGCTCAAACTCATATCCATTGAGTTGGTGATGCCATCAAACCATCTCATCCTCTGTCATCCCCTTCTCCTGTCCTCCAATCTTCCCCAGCATCAAGGTCTTTTCTAATGAGTCGGCTCTTTGCATCAGGTGGCCAAAGTACTGGAGCTTCAGTTTCAGCATTATTCCTTCCAATGAATATTCAGGGTTGATTTCCTTTCAGTTCAGTCTCTCAGTCATGTCCGACTCTTTGCGACCCTGTGAATCACAGCACACCAGGCCTCCCTGTCCATCACCAACTCCTGGAGTTTACTCAAACTCATGTCCATCGAGTCGGTGAGCCATTCAGCCATCTCATCCTCTGTCGTCCCCTTCTCCTCCTGCCCCCAATCCCTCCCAGCATCAGAGTCTTTTCCAGTGAGTCAACTCTTCGCATCAAGTGGCCAAAGTATTGGGAGTTTCACCTTTAGCATCAGTCCTTCCAATGAACACCCAGGACTGATCTCCTTCAGAATGGACTGGTTGGATCTCCTTGCAGTTCAAGGGACTCTCAAGAGTCTTCTCCAACACCACAGTTTAAAAGCATCAGTTCCTTGGCACTCAGCTTTCTTTATGGTCCAACTCTCACATCCATACATAACTACTGGAAAAACCATCTCTGTCACTAGATGGACCTTTGTTGGCAAAGTAATGTCTCTGCGTTTTAATATGCTGTCTAGGTTTGTCATAGCTTTTCTTCCAAGGAACAAGCGTCTTTTTAATTTCATGGCTGCAGTCACCATCTGCAGTGATTTCGGAGCCCATGGCCGGGGAAAAAAGCATTAGTTGCTGGGAATTGCAGAAATTGTGGGAGGGTATTGGATAGGGGGTTCCAGGCAGCTTTTATAAGGACATGGACAGGGTGGTTGCAGCTGACATATGATTGCTGTAGTGCTGTGTAACTTGTAGAATGTTTGACAGTGATCCACCCCCCACCACACACCCCAAGATCTTTTCTATGGAGGTCTATTGGTTGGATGCTCCAGAAACTATCTTGATACTCCTTCCTGCCCAGCGGAAGCCGTTTTCAATTCACACTCCAAAAGGGAAGCAAAACTTCCCAACAAAAGGCTTGTCATTCCCTTTCTTTCATGTAATTTACACAGACCCTGAGGACACTTAACAAAGCCAAAGAGAGCTGTGGCCTTCACAGCCCTGCCAGCACTGAGTAGGGAGTGAAGGGAGGAGAAGGAGAAGTCTTTCACAAGGTGTGAGACTTGAAGACTGCTCTGAGCAAGTACATCAGTGAATATTAAGACTCCATTGAGTGCCCTAAATATGCCAAGGTCTCCATGTAGCTGAATTGGAAACAGGGCAGATCCAGTCAGTGCCACACTAAATAAGCACTCTTGCTCATTCCTCAGGAAGAAAGACCCAGTTGATGGAAGAACTTGTTGTTTCTTCTTAACATCCACTTAATTACAAACTTTGAGGACAGTAGAGATCATGGGCTTTGACTGCCCAGCATCATTCTCCCTTCTTAGATAAGAGCACCTTGATATTCCTTTGAGGGATCACCTCCTTCCTATTCTCAGATCAGTTATGGTGGAGTTGAGTCCATTCTTTGGCTCTAGGTGGAGGACACCTGACTGTGCCAGTCAGAGAAGGGCATGGTCTCAAATTCAGGCCAGTTGGGACTCTGGATTTTCATTGAAACTGTTAAATGAATTCTCATTTATTTTCCAACTGGGTTGCTAAGCCTCTAGAATGTATGTAATCCTGAGGTTGTTGGTGACCATCTTGGTACCTCAGGGGGAATTCTGAAGACAACACAAGTGAAAGCTGAGCTGCAAGATCTAGAAATGGAGACTAATGACATTTTTCGAGCACCAGAGATCTAATCATGCCTGAAGCTAGTCTAAGTCTGGATATCTCATTTACATGGGTCTAGGCTTCCCCCCACCCCCTTTTTTCCATTTTGAAAGTTTGATTTGGATTTTTGACACCTGCAGCCGATTGAGTCTTAATTTGTGTCATGAATTATGTGTAGTTCTCATTGTAAAGTGTGGTTTGACTTTTCGTAACATGACCTTTTGTCTTACAGTGCTAAATTTTTAGTTTGCTGTGTGAATCAAGTGAGACCATAGGAAACTAGCATTATCTTCTCTGTATGGAAAAAACAGGAAGGAAGGAGGGAATGGGAAGGAAGATGGGATGCTGAATTTAAAGAACCTTGAAGTCCCTAGGTACCTAGGAACCTCAGACACTGTCCTGTCTTTCTGTTCTGAGTGCCCCACCTGTTCTGTGCTCTGCCCTTACATCACATCATCACAGTTAGTAATGACATGGTCATGCTGCGTGTTGATTAATGTCTCTGTCTCCCTCATTGACTGGCAGTTCTATGAGGGCAGTGATTTTGCTAAATGTTACACCCCCAACAACTAGTCCAGCATGTGGCATTCAGCAGATGTTTATGGAATGAATTGACAGATTGGACTGATCCTCCTCGACTATTGGGGTTAGGATTGTGGCAGAATTGGCAAAAGCAAGGAGGGCGGGCTCCGTCCCCTTTGTGTTTCCTACAGCCCACATCACCAGCACACAGAGAATCTTTGTCTTAAATGAGATAGCTAATTTCAATTTGACTGGGAAACCCTTTAGTGCTTATCTTGTTATTAGAGCATTTTATTGAGGAATTAAATAGTGTGGTGGTTGACTTAATCTGTGGAAAGCCTTGCAGAGGAGTGGGTCAGATCTGTGTGATTAACAAGCAGTCTTGCTTGCTCCTTTGTCCTTATGAAATCATCTGTTTAACTGGGATAGTCCCCCCTCACTCAGGCTTGCCCAGAAATGTGTTGGAGACTGTAAGAAGGCCCAGGCAGTCAATGAGGGAGAAGTTGGGGATGTTGGAGACTTGACTGTCTTAACTAGAAACAAAAGCAGTAAAAGGTGGCCCTGGGAGGAGGGGACGGGTATCCTGAAGCTCACTCCTTCCCCACTCCCCTCTGGACTGGGCCCACCCCCTCCTTGCCACACAAAGCCTCCCCCTCCCAGCCAAGGCTGTGGTTCTTCCCTTCCCCCAGCCTGCTTTCCCTGAGATGAGGCGAGTGTTTCCCAAGGCCCATGTGACTTCCACTGGCAAGTGACGACTACAGACGGTTTACCAGTCAGTAAAACTGCCAAAGGCTTTTGTGCTGTAATAATCCTTTTCCTGTTTAAAACTCGGGGGATTTTCTACTGTTGCCAGTACTTTTTCAAGTCAGCAATTACAGTGTGGATTATGTAATGGCTAGGTATTAAAAATAGAAAAGACCAGAGTTTGCATCTATTTTAACCAAATGAAAACAGAGCAGAGGGAGGGGAAAGGAGGAGAGGGAGAGACCAGAGGAGGAGGGGGACAGAATTACACGAAGCAGTGAGAGCGCATCACGTGACCAGACAGCCCAGCCCACAGTCCACTCTGCTTCTGTCCTGCACTTCTATTCTAGGCCTCCTCCAGGAAGGGGACCCTGCCGAGAATTCTGAGGACTCAAGACCCTCCTGGGTATTCATCAGCTGAGCCTTGGGCTGTTTGCCTGCCTCTGACAAGGAAAGTGACCAAGAGGGGGAGGGATTGAATTTGGTGTTCTCTTCCAACCACGCCCCCTTCTCTCCCTATCTACTCACCCCTCGGCCCCAAGTCCAGGACTCCTGTGTCTTGATTTCCAAGGTCTTAGAGCTCTGCTTGTTTCTCTTGTTGCAGTGTTAGCATCACAGGATGGTTTATGGAGGAGTTTTAAGCATCCCAGGTCTCTTATCAGTCCTTTGCCAAAGCCACCCCAAATAAATATATGATGTAATTGAAACCCCTGTATTCACTATGAAAAATGGCTTCAGACCCTCCAGCCGTCCTGCTTCCCCACTCCAACTCCTCTTCCCACACTGGATTGCTACCTCTAAACCCTTCAGGTTGTGCTTAGGAATTCAGAGGCTACCACTGATTTGTTCTTATGTGACTTCTCCTTGCTAATCCCCTACCCCTACCCTGAATCAGGAAATCTTTTTGTTTTCCAAGAGACCTACTGAATTACTTTAAGTACCTCTAATGGTGAAATTTTAGGAGCCAGTTGGGTCTGGAGCAAGGAGGATATTTTTGGAAGGAGGACTTCTAAGAGTCTGACAGATCACATCAAAATACACCAGGCTTTCTACTATGTCACCATTTATACAGAGGAACCCACAGAGGGAGGTTTTGAGTTAATCACTTATACATAGTGATTTGAGCCTACATAGAGCCTATCCTGAAAGTATCCTACCTCGTAGGTCTTGGGTGGCAGAAAGTCATGGGTATTTTGAAGAAGAAGCTCACCGTTTCCAAAGAGTAAACCCAGATGTGTTTGGTGGGGTTAGGGAGAGAGACCTAAAAGTCTGGATTGTCAATAGAATCAGTTGCAGGCGTTATTAGAAAGTTACTTCCTCATCATTACTCTGTCCACTCTTGCACCTGCCCCATCACATTTCATTCTCAGAACCTTCATCTCCACTGGGGTGGAAGAGAGTGTCAGCAGCTCATAATAACACTGTTCCCAGCTCCATCCAACTCCACCCAGCCCTGCCCAAAGTAGAGGGAGTGCAGGGAAAGGAAGAGGGATCTAATGTGTGAATTTTAGGCATCATTTCACTAGATAGGAAAAGGAACCTGGGGACCTTCCTTAGGGCCTTTCAAATCATAATACCAACCTGCACTGGAAATGTCCATGGGGTGGCACGTCTCTTGTCGGTTTTTAGGTCTTTGATTCTGGATTCCTGTTCACATTCTCAGCAGAGGCTGACTTTGGTAAGGACTGCCAAATATCTGATATGGTCCAAATTTTAATTCTTCCAACCCACTGTGTCTATTAATGCACTTGAACATGCCTGATCAAGTTCCTGGCCTTGGGTGTGGTCAGGGTCAGTGCTGCATCAGTCATCTGTTATCTGGACAGGCTGGTCACTCCAGACCAGGCAGTCAGCAGAAGCTGGAGGTCACAGTGAGTATCTGCCTTCCACATCCCATCCCACTCCTGAGACTTTAGCAAGGTAAGGAGTCCACTGACGCACCTGCCTTAGGGGCTGCCAGGGGCTCGAGTCAGTCCAGGACTAAATCATTAGCAGGGTTCAAAAAGGAGCCCTTTCTGCCTAAACTCAACTCTGTGCTGTGGCCTTCTTCCCATTCCCATCCCCATGGATAAGACCATAAGGAGACACGGTAACTTACTTGGCTACAGCACCTGCCCTGTCACACTTCATTCTTAGAGACTTCATCTTCACTGGGGGTGGAAGAGAGTGTCAGCAACTCAGAATAACTGGTCCAAGCTGATTGGGAATACTGGTCATTCCTATCCTTTTTCTGAAAGGGGTCACCTTTCCTCTCATTAAAATATCCAAGGTATTTTCACCCGTCCACACACAAACACAGACACATGTGCACACATAGAGGGGGTGTTTCTGGTGTCTGCTGGTTAAGACAGTACTAGTAGTCATAAGCTGGTGTGGATTGGGTAACACTTCAGTTCAATTCAGTCACTCAGTCCTGTCCGACTCTCTGTGACCCCATGGACTGCAGCACGCCAGGCTTCCCTGTCCATCACCAACTCCTGGAGCTTGCTCAAACTCATGTCCATTGAGTTGGTGATGCCATCCAACCATCTCATCCTCTGTTGTCCCCTTCTCCTGCCTTCTTTCCCAGCATCAGGGTCTTTTCCAGTGAATCAATTTTTTGCATCAGGTGGTCAAAGTATTGGAGCTTCAGCTTCAGCATTAGTCCTTCCAATAAATATTTCCTTTAGGATTGACTGGTTTGATCTCCTTGCTATCCAAGTGATTCTCAAGAGTCTTCTCCAACACCATAGTTTAGAAGCATCAATTCTTCAGTGCTCAGCTTTCTTTATGGTCCAACTCTCACATCCATGTATGACTACTGGAAAAACCATAGCTTTTGATTATACGGACCTTTGTTGGCAAAGTAATGTCTCTGCTTTTTAATATGCCGACTAGGTTTGTCATAGCTTTTCTTCCAAAGAGCAAGTGTCTTTTATGGCTGCAGTCACAAGGCAGGGGGAGTGTTTAAATAGATTTAATTTTTATTTATCTGGCTGCATCGACAAATTTGAGACACAGTAGTGCTTCTGTAACATGGGACATTCATATGGGCCACAGAGCAAGGTGTAAATGGTAGATCTCTTGCAGTAACTCCATGACCGGGGTCAGAGCTCAACAACTATCTCCCTTTGCCTCATATAGTACCACACCCCTCAGACCTCTTCTTGGTCTGATTCTGACGTCAGATTCAGAAATAAGTTTGGGAAATGAGCCAAGACAGGCTGAGGGTTGGGCCTCAGGACTCCACCTATTTGTCACAGCTCCTCTGGCTGGAAGTACCAGGAGGCAGGAGTGAGGAGAGGTGGTGCAGCACCTGATATGACTGCAGCCACACCTGAGCTCCTTTGTCACCCAGCAGAGCCTGGGGGTGGGGGAGGGAGGAAGAGGGGGAGGAAGGAGAGAGGGAAGAGGGACAGGAGGGAAGGGGACAAGGTGAGGTGCTTGGAGCCAGGGCCTTGGGGCTGGGCAGGGCCACATAGACAGGGATGTCTCTGTTTCCACCAGGGACTGAGATTCAAGTGTTGGGGGTGCTAGTCTTGGGAAAGTCAGCAGGGGGTGTGCTGGCAGCCAGCTTAGGCCTTGGGATGATCTGAGTCCAGGCTAACCAGGGCTGCTAAACACAGAGCTGTGCCAGCCCTTCCTCTATACCCTCTTTCCTTCCAGCCAGACAGACAGGCCTGGGCTCCAAACACTCTTTGTTGTGTCACAAAAGGAAAGGTGAGGAACAACTCACTAGCACTTCCTGCCCTGAGGGGTTTGCATTTTAACTTTTTTTTTTTGGTAAAGTTTTTATTTAATTATCTGGCTGCACTGGGTCTTAGTTGTGGCATGTGGGATCAAGTTCCCTGACCAGGGATCAAATCCAGGGCCCCTGCATTGGGAGCATGGAGTCTCAGCCACTGGACCACCAGGGAAGTCCTAGGAGTTTGCATTTTAAAAGGACACTTTGAGAGTATTGTTACTATTATTATCACTAAAAATGTTCACTTCTCCTCTAGTCAGTTTTGGTCATTAAAAATTTTTTATAAAAAGTTAAAAAAAAAAACCTTAAAATTATTAGCATAAAATTTACAGTCTTTTTCCCATATATACTGTATTTAATCTTCCTTTCTTTATTCCCAGATTTTTTTTTTTTTTTTGGCCGCGATGTGCCCCGTATGGGATCTTAGTTTCTTACCCAGGGATGGAACTCACACCCCCAGCAGTGGAAGCATGAAATCATAACCACTGGACTGCCAGGGAAGTCCCTTTTGTTTATGATTAGTTTTGTTAGAGGTCCATTTTCTAATAACCAGCTTTTGTGTTACCTTATTTTTTTGTCTTCTTTTTCATTGTTTTACTTTTTAATCAGTTTTAAACTAGTTTTGTAGTTGAAAAATAATACAAAGGAACATTTTCATCTTATTAAAAAGACCAGCTACCCAAAAGAATGGACAAAAGGTTAAAGAGAATTTTATGTGACTTAAAAGATCTTACTTACAGGTAAAATAATGGATCTTAATGGTGGGCCTCTGGGCTTGAGTGGGGATGGGAGGCATCTTAGTCAGTGCCCCGTGGAGGGAAACCTGGGTTGCACCCTGGAGGCTGCTGCCCCCACCTGTGATTTAGTTACTGCTATTAGTCAAGACACAGACCTCTGCTTCCTCCCTGGTCAATCGTGACTAATAAAAAATGGCCCCACCTGTCTTAATCATTTGCTGCATCAATTCAGTTTCTGAGTGTGAGGCAGATAAAGCACCTGACCTTGTCCTCGTCCCTCTGCTCCCGTCTGTCTGCTACCGCAGGCAGCAGGGAGGGGCGAACCCAGCCTCACCTGGAGGACTGCCTCACCAGGCTCTGGTGTATAGCCTTAAAGGAACATTATATTGAAGGGAAGGAAAGTATCTTATTCTCCCTTTAGCTTTTGCCTGCTCCCTTATCTCTTCAGCTAGGTTTTGTTATTGACTTTAGTTTTAGGTGTTTTATAATCCTTTTTCTGTGGAGAAGTGAGTGGGAGGGGTAGGTATGCTGGAAACAAGTCCAAAGAACTGGGAGTCAGGAACCAAGTGGTCTGTATCTACAGTTCTCAAATGTTTTGGTCTTGGGACCCTTTTTATGCTCTTTAAAATTATTGAGGACTTTAAATACTTCTGTTTATGTGGATTGTAGCTATAGATAGTTCAGTTCAGTCGCTCAGTCGTGTCCGACTCTCTGCAACCCCATGAATTGCAGCATGCCAGGCCTCCNCCAACTCTCACATCCATACATGACCATAGGAAAAACCATAGCCTTGACTAAACAGACCTTAGTCGGCAAAGTAATGTCTCTGCTTTTGAATATGCTATCTAGGTTGGTCATAACTTTTCTTCCAAGGAGTAAGCGTCTTCTTATTTCATGGCTGCAGTCACCATCTGCAAACCATAGTACAAATATGAAAAAAACTTTTAAAAATGGAGGCTTTAAAATTAATTGTTTATTATTTTAAAATAACAGTAACAAATCTCTTACATGTTAGCATACTTCTTATAAAAATATATTTTCTAAAAGAAAAAAGAACAGTTGTATTGTTTTATAGTTTTGCAAATATCTCTCTTTTTTTTCCCCCAGGCTGCTCCATGTAGCATGTGGGATCTTAGTTTCTAAACCAGGGATCGAACCCACACCCCCTTCATTGGAAGCATGGATCACTGGACCATCAAGGAAGTCCCAGCAAATCTGTTTAATGAATAGCCTAATAGAAGACAGCTGGATTCTCATGCCTACTTTTGTATTCAATGATATATTGCTTTCCTTGATGTAGATGAATGAAATTGAACTTTATACAGATTTGTATTTGGAAAAAGTAAAAGTATTTTAAGAGCCTTTTCAGATAATTGTGGATATCTTTTTATTCAAAGTGATAATATTTTGATAAAGACATTTATTTACACAGCAGTAAAAATTATATATTATACATTGTGTGTGTGTGGGCTCAGTCACTAACTCATGTCCAACTCTTGTGGACCCCTGGACTGTAGTCTGCCAGGTTCCTCTGCCCATGTAATTTTCCAGGCAAGAATACTGGAGTGGGTTGCCATTTCCTACTCCTTGAATATCTTTTTTGATATGTCACCAGAATTGGACAGGTGGCATATTCTGAAAGGTTAGTTGCAGTGTGAAATCTGAAGCCATATCAGTGAATTTCTCATACTCAGTTATATTAGGGCTTCCTTGTGGNATACTGGAGTGGGTTGCCATTTCCTACTCCTTGAATATCTTTTTTGATATGTCACCAGAATTGGACAGGTGGCATATTCTGAAAGGTTAGTTGCAGTGTGAAATCTGAAGCCATATCAGTGAATTTCTCATACTCAGTTATATTAGGGCTTCCTTGTGGCTCTGCTGCTGCTGCTGCTAAGTCGCTTCAGTCGTGTCCGACTCTGTGCAACCCCATAGACAGCAGCCCACCAGGCTCCCCCGTCCCTGGGATTCTCCAGGCAAGAACACTGGAGTGGGTTGCCATTTCCTTCTCCAATGCATGAAAGTGAAAAGTGAAAGTGAAGTCGCTCAGTCGTATCCGACTCTTCGCGACCCCATGGACTGCAGCCCACCAGGCTCCTCTGTCCGTGGGATTTTCCAGGCAAGAGTACTGGAGTGGGGTGCCATTGCCTTCTCCAGCTCAGCAGTAAAGAATCCGCCTGCAGTGCACGAGACATGAGTTCAATCCCTGGGTCAGGAGGATGCCCTGGAGAAGGAAATGACAATCCACTCCAGAGTTTTTGCCTGGAAAACCCATGGACAGAGGAGCCTGGCAGGCTATAGTTCATAGGGTTGCAAAGAGTCAGACACTCCTTTGTGACTATAAAGCAGCTATATTAAAGTCTGTTGGTCTGTCTTGTTTGTTGAATGGGTCTTTTATTCATGCCTGATTTTCTAACATGGTACATTGGTCATTGGAAAATAATGGCTCAGTGATTTATGCAAATCTTCCAATCGGACACATTTCAGTTCGTAATACCACATTTGTTATTATTACCACTAGTTTCATCACCAAGTCTAGATATTGGGAAGCTGTCAAGCTCATTCTGTCAACAGTTTTCATTTGACAGCTCAAATTTTATCGGCAAAAAATACTAGCGGTTTCTTGATTTGACAAGCTCACTTCATTTTTGAGAACACGTCTTCCAGTACCCGTCTGAATTATCAAAGTTTGTCAATCGTTCTTTCTAATAAAAATTATGTTCCCCCCAAAAGCAGGTAGTTTAGCTTTCCATGCAAACAATAACATAAACGCATTCAGTACTTCAGCACAAATGATTTGTGCATAGACTCATAACCAGATGTATACTCAAGGGTCATGTTTTAATAAGATTAATAATTATTGCTCCGTTGTAGACATTCTTAGGTGAAGTTGACCTTTTTATTAAAACATAAGTGCTTGGGAATGAAGAAAATATGACTGTTGATTTGCATTAGGGCCCCAGCAGTTTCATCTCTTGTTGCTTTTGTGTTAGTACAAATGTCAACAAAGTGAACACTGAAAAAAAATCTTGGTATTATTAAAAAAAAAAGTCTTGGTATTATTATTGACTCCCATCCCCCACCGCCCCCAGGGGTCCAGAGATCATAATACAATAGCCATTGGTCTCTGTGGTCACGGCAATGATGACTTGTGGGCTCCAACACCTCAGTCAGCCTTCCTGGGTCTCAGGTTTCTTCAAGTGCATGAGGGGCCTGGTTGGGCTCTTAGTCTCTCCATACTGTTGAACCCTATTTGCTAGTCCTTGGAGCCACTTTTCCCCCGACAGCGGTGCTACAACTCTCCTCTCTCCCTCTCATGTCCCTCTGAGCCCACCTTTTACAGGTGGGTGTCCTCGTTTCATGTGCTCCTTCACTCCCTGGGGTATCTTATCCCTTCCCTGGTCTTTAACCATCATCTGCAGGCTGACAGCTTCCAAATCTCTGTCTTTAGTCCAGCTGTCTGTCCTGGGCTCCAGCTCTATGATTCCAGCTTCCCTTTGTACCTCTTCAGTATGCTTATAGGCATGTCACAGGCAGATTTCATCACCCTCCTCCACACATTGCCTTCTCTTCCAGAATAGCCGGTCTTGGTTAATCCTTCATCCACCTGACCACTTAAACCAAAAGCCCAGGAGCTCTTCCCCTCTTATCCAGTTCCCTTACTTCTATCGTCTAATCACCTAGGCCTATTGGTTCTGCTCGCTAAATATTTCCCCAGTCACTCCCTGCTTCCCAGTTCTGCCACTACTGCCTTGAACAGGCCCTCATCATTTCTTTTTTTTTTTTTTTTTTGAAGCAAGGAATACAACTTTATTTGGAAAGCTAGGCGTCCTAGAAGAAGGCAGGCTGGTGCCCCAGCGAATCATCTTATCTGGGTCTGAATGCCAGTTTCTTTTATAGACAGAAGAGTAGGAGGTGAGGAAAGTGAAAGCGAAAGTGACGTCACTCAGTCCTGTCCAACTCTGCGACCCCAAGGACTGTAGCCTACCAGGCTCCTCTGTCCATGGGATTTTTCCAGGCAAGGGTATTGGAGTGGGGTGCCATTTCCTTCTCCATCATCATTTCTTAAACTAGCAAAAACCCTCTCCTGGTCCCCTGTCCTTTTCAAACTCCATACTCTAGCTTAGGCTGGAAACCATAAACGTTTTTGTTTTCCATTAAATTCATATTGTGTACTTACATGTCAGGGATTGTGCTGGATCCTGGGGCTATAACATAGAAAAGAAACAGAAGGCACGATCCATTGCCTTCAGCACTCACAGTGTATGAGGGGAGAGAAAAAAATAGAGGACGCAGGAAAGCATGACACAGTGTTTAGAGATTGGGGTGTGCTTGGGAACATCTAGTAGCTTTAATTGAGGGTTCAGTTCAGTCGCTCAGTTGTGTCCGACTCTGCGACCCCAGGAATCACAGCACACCAGGCCTCCCTGTCCATCACCAACTCCAGAATTCATTCAAACTCATGTCCATTGAGTCAGCGATGCCATCCAGCCATCTCATCCTCTGTCATCCCCTTCTCCTGCTGCCCTCATCCCTCCCAGCATCAGGATCTTTTCCAATGAGTCAACTCTTTGCATCAGGTGGCCAAAGTATTGGAGTTTCAGCTTTAGCATCAGTCCTTTCAATGAACACCCAGGACTGATCTCCTTTAGGATGGACTGGTTGGATCTCTTTGCAGTCCAAGGCACTCTCAAAGAGTCTTCTACACCACATTTCAAGGGGTGGCCAAGGAACAACTTCCTGCAGGAAGCAACACTCAGGCTGCACAACTGGGTGGGAGTTAGCTAGGAGTGATGGGACCATGGTGGGGAAAAAGCTTTCCTAGTGACTTGATCATTCCATTTCCCTGCTTAAAGTGCCCTTCTGAGCGTCACCACTGCCTGTAAGATAAAGTTCAAATTCCTTCCCATGGAACGCAAACTTTGTGGCCTCTTAACCAATATCCTGTATTCACCCTGAGCTGTTTCAGTTCCCCTAAACCCCGGCTCATTCCCTCACAGTTCCTGGCCTTTGCATACAGGATTCCTCACATCCTCCACCCTTCCCACCCACTCTGAGTTATCTGTGTCAGCTGACTCAGGAGACCTTCCCTGACCTCTCCCGTATAGACACTGTGGCTCCATCGCCTGTGCTCCCCACCTGTGCACACACCTGGACTTGTGTTCGTTTATCACGCCATTAGAGCCCAGCTGATTGTTCCTGACTCTTGCCCCCTTGCCAGTGCGAGATCCTAGGTCCTGCCTGGTTCCCACTCGCTCACCCCATGATCATTCTGGGGATCCTCAGGGTGTGTGTTTCCCATGTCCTGATGAATAAGGTTAGTTTAACCCCCTACCCCCACTCCCACTATCTTTTGCCTTGTCCAGCTCTGCAGCCTCCCTTTGCCCCTGCCACACCCCATGGAGCTATCAGATCTGCTTGACATTACCACACCCATCAGGCACCCTGCACCTGCTAAGAGCCACTGACAGTCCTGTTGGCATGAAGTCAGCCAGCTCTCTAGTGTCAGAGCAAGGCCATGGGGCTTCTGGTATCCCTATTGCCTTACAGAGCCATCAGTTTCAGCTCCACAGATACGTCTAAATCACAACTACCATCCTAGCTTAGAATTACCTCCTCCATTCCACAGAGCAAAGCTTTTGTCTCTGGGTCAGCTCATTGTACCTATCTCCTCCTTCCTTTAGAAAGAGTTATTTCCCAACAGGCGCCTCAACCCATCATGCAAATAGCTTCCAAGGCACCAGTGGGCCAGACAGGTATCACATCATCACCTTCCATCCCCAGCCTGAAGGTAAAAAAAATGTATGGATATTATTCATTTAAAATAATAGATTATATAAAATGTACTGAATATAGCTTAATCATTACAAATCCAAGCAGGTTAGAGATTCATAGAATAACACTGATAAAGCTCCTCTTCCATCCCTACCCCTGTCTTAAAGTTTACATTCCTGGTAGGTACTGGTAGGTTAATTATTTGCTGGAAATGTTCAGAACCTTTTTGCTTTGCATTTACACGTATGTGTGGCTTGCATAAAACTTGAGAAAAGATTCTTTTTTTCCTCCCTGGATTTTCCCCCTTTCCACTCTCACATTCATGGAGCTGAGTTCCTTGAGTCAGCTCTCCAGATTAGAAAAAGGAATCATCCTTTGAGTGTCTCTGGCTTGTGTGTGTCAAAAGCTTACACACTTAGGGAAACTTTAGGATGTGTAGAATAGCTCATGGAAGAAAAAGGATTCCCTTCCTCAGGATGAATGCTTTGACTAGAAACAAGATGGAAGAATGATTTCACCTAAGTGGCAAGACCCCAACTCTTTGCAGCCTCACCCTCTGCAGACTGGATGCGGGCAGGAGACAGGGGAGAAAGATCTGAGGTGTCTGGAGCCCTGCCCTGCCTTCTAGCAGCTCACGTGGGCAGGCAGGAGTGAGGTCCCAGAGAGTGATGGCCACATGGTGGTGCCAAGCTAGGGGGACACAGGCAGCCTGGTCCAAGATTCCTGGCTGCCCACAGAGGCCCAGAGCAGCAGAGGTTACTAGGTCTGCCCTCAGCCCGCTTCACAGCTGCCTCCAGTGTCCCACGTCTGGCACTTCTCAGTGTTCAGACATAGCTAGCATTAAGCTTCCTATTGGCCAGATGGAAACTGACCATAAACACTGTGTTGAGTTATAGAAACTAAAGTTTGTTTTCTTGCACATCTGAATTTGTGAACTGATTTGTTCCTGTGGCTTGTACCATTCATCTTTTGCCATTTGTGAAAATGATTTCACAATATATCTTGAAAATGTTTCCACAGAAGTAGATATATATTTACCCTTTTTTTAAAAAAAAAACTATAATTTTTTAAAAATACAGGCTCATAGTAAGAAATTCTAACAATACTGCAGGAGAAAGCAAAAATTCCCCAATCATCTATTCCCACTCCCTAGATATAACTACTGCTAACAGCTTCTTGAGTATTCTAGAAATTTCCCATGAAGATAAAGACATGTCTGTTTCTATATAGCTCTTTTTATATACAAATAATCTCAAGCTACAGGTTCTTATCTGCAACTCTTTTGATTCTTTAACAATTTGACTTTTATTGTTAAATAAGTTCTATTATTTAAATAGATACAGTTCAACTTTCTTTCAGTGATGCCTAGTAGTCCGTAGAATGGATGTGCCACAGGTTTTTAACCAGTTGATTCATAAATTTCCAGATTTTTAGCTATTACTAATCAAGGGCACAATGACTATCACAATAGCTGTCATTTATTGATCACAGATACCGTTCTTAGCATATGGAAAGTCATAACCCTTATAACATCCCATTGAAGTATAGGCCCTGTTATTGCCCTGCTTCACAAATAAGGGACTAAGCCACAAAAGAGGTCAATAGCTTTCTCTCGGTCACATAGCTGGTGGTGCTGTGTCTGGAATTTGAACCAGGCATCAGGTCCCAAGCTCAAACTTTAGATTAGTATACCACAGCCCCGTGTGAATGCTAATATCTCCTGTGCTAATATCTCCACTGACGGGTTTGTAGCAGTTGCAAATGCTGGGTCAAAATAAATGCACAATTAACTTCAACAGTGCTAAGTGCTTAGAAGTCTATTTTATGAAGACAGCAATGTGCTTCTTTTCAGAATCAAGTGCAGAGGCTACTTGTTTCCTGAGAAGAGAAGGGGCTACACCTCTTGTGCCCAGACACCTCACTAGGTAAGGGTGTTTTCTCTGCCGTGGTGAGGGCTTCAGTTCTGCCTCCTAATCCGGCCTTCTCTCTGGGCTAAACTATGCTCCCAGGAGCCTTGGTAGCCATGCCTATGCCCTTTAACTAAGGCCACAGCCACAGGTTGCCAGAGAAGTCAGCCCCTGCACTCCCTTGTGCCCCCTCGGTCTCTCAAGGGCGAGGGTATCTCCCAGCTAGGAGATGGCCCAGACTCCAGTTTCCTGTTTATCTGAAAGAAGAGAAGAGGGTAGCCATCTAGAGAAACAAGTTGGCCACTGTTTACTTCCCCACCCGAAGCTCCTACATCTGACTACAAGGGGCCTCACCGAGGGCCTTGCAGGTCTGGCTCCACACTGGACCTGCACAGAGGTGTGAGACCAGAGTATGTGGTGTGGCTGCTCCTCGGCAGTGGTTTTATAGAACTGTGTCATGAATGTTTAGTCACTCAGTCACGTCTGCATCTGTAACACCATGGGCTGTAGCCCACCAGGCTCCTCTATCCATGGGATTTCCCAGGCAAGGATACTGCATTGGATTGCCATTTCCTACTCCAGGGGATCTTCCTGACCCAGGGATTGAACCTGAGTCTCCACCATTGGAGGTGGAATCTTTACCGCTGAGCCACCAGGGAAGCCCTAGGACTGTGTCAGCGGTTCTCAAGTGGGGACCGTTTGCCCTCACCGGCACCAGCAGGGGATATTTACCAATGTTTGGGGACGTTTTCCATTGTCACAACTTGGTGAGAGGGTGAGGTGGGTGTGTGCTGCTGGCATCCAGCGGATAGAGAGGGGCCATGGATGCTGCTAGACATCCTCGCAATGAAGGCACAGGACAGCTGTTCACGACAAAGAGTTATCCAGCCCAAAAGGTCAGCAGTGTTGAGGTGAGAAATCCTGGGCCACAGAAGGGAAGACAGGGCCCATCACATGGCTGTCACCGTGACATTATCAGTGGCAAACACCATCTTGCTCACCTGTAGCTTGCCACTGTTTTAAAGTGATTCATGCCCATGAACCCATTGAATCCCCACAACAAGTCTATGAAACAAGTTCCACTATTCTCGCCCCATTTACAGATGAGGAACTGAGGCAGGGGGCTGTGAACTGCTAGCTCAAGGTTCCCATGGTGGCATCTAAGCTTGGCCTCTCACAAGTGCTCATGGCAAGTGTCCCAGGACTTCCCTTCTCTCTCTGCTTCTTCCAGAACCTTGGGAGCACCCGGGATTGTTTATATCTGTACAAAGAGGGAGTAGAAAAGCAGTCAACCAGTCATCTCTTTGACTCTGACACCTCTGTTTCTAATGGCATTTGTATTTTTTTTCTCCAGAGAGTTTAACTGAAATGAGTAGTGAGGGCAGAAATTACGGACAACCATGATGAGTTTACATGAAAAAACTTCCTCATGTCACGCCTCCAGTGGTCTCTTAGGACTCTTTCAACCTCTGGGCTTACTGCTTGGAAGGTTGAGCTGCTTGGGAAGTAGATTTGCTTAAACACAAGAGCAAACTTTATCATCTAAAAGGACAAGGAGCAGCTGGTGAGTCAGGTTAGGGATACCAGGGATGCCGGGCTGTTCTGACGAGGCCCATAGTTTGGATAAAGGCGGTGCTTCTCCAGATGAGGCCTCCAACGGCCAAGATAGGAAGTTGTAAATAGGATGAGGATGGCGGAAGGAGTGGGAAGGGATCTGTTGGATCAAAACCAACTTTTCACCATAGGGAATACTTATTAATTATAGGATGCCACAGGATTGGCTATGCCTCTGACTGTGGGAGCAGTAACCTTTGCTTTAAACAAACAGCCCTGTCACTCAACAGTAATTAGCAGCAACAATAGACATCTTCACAAGACCAGATTGACAGGTGGCCCACAACACACAGCCTCAAGCCTGGCCGGGAACCGGGCTTGGATGCTACACCTATGGAGTCCATCAGTCCGTGCTCGGGCAGCCCAAGAAATATTGACAGAGAAATGACATATTCATCCTTGGGCTGTTTGCTGGAAACTTGCTGTGTACTAGGTACTGAGAAGGGGCTTCCCTTATAGCTTGGATGGTAAAGAATGTGCCTGCATTGTGGAAGACCCAGGTTTGATCTCTGGGCCAAGAAGACCCCCTGGAGAAAGGAACAGCTACCCGTTCCAGTATTTTTGCTGGAGAATTCCATGGACAAAGAGGAGCCTGGTGGGCTACAGTCCGTGGGGTCGCAAAGAGTCCAACACGCAACACGACTGAGCGACTAACAGTTCCACAGTTTTTCTTTCAGGCATTTAGAGAAACACAAAAGAAATGTAAAATACAGACCATACCCACAGTCAAGAGAATTGAGTAGACAACATTGTTTGAAAAGTTGTAATAGCACAGAAATATACAGAGTGGTCCCTCCATGTCCAGGCCTTGGTTCCAGGAGCTCTCCCCTCATCCCTGGAGTTACCAAAATTCATGGCTGCTCAAGTCCCCTGTATAAAATGGTGTAGTATTTGTGTATAACCTATGCACATCTTCCCACATACTTTTTTTCTTTTTTTTGGCCATACTGTGTGGCTTGTGAGATCTTAGTTCCCCAAGTAGGGATTGAACCCAGGCCTCAACAGTGAAAACGTGGAGTCCTAACCACTGGACCTCCAGGAATTCCAGTATACTTTGAAGCATCTATAGAGTACTTACAATAACTAATACAATGGAAATGCTATTTAAATAGTTGTAAATACAGTATAAGTGCTGTGTAAATGATTGCCAGTGAGAGGACAAATTCAAGTTTTGCTTTTTGGAACTTTATGGACTTTTTCCCCCCTCGAATATTTTCAATCCTTGGCTTGTTGGGTTTTCAGATAAAGAGGGCAGTATATTATATATATGGACCCTCAAAGCCAAATGGGAATTCTAGACCAGGTGACGGGAGAGGTCTGTATCACACTGGTGTGTTTCTTGTAAAAGAAGTAGGAAACACAAAGAAGAAAATAAATCATACTAATTAATGCTTGTCAGAGATATACATTGTAAACTATTTTGGTTATATCCTTTAAGATCTTTTTTCTGTGCACATACATAGATAAAAATATACATACACATTCCATTAAACAAATGGGTTCATATACTCATATGTTACATACTGTTCTGTGACTTACTTTTTATACTTAGCAATACGTTGTTGACAGTTTTCCTTGTCAATAAATTAATGACTCTGGTATTTCACTATATACCTACCACGATTTAACCAATTCCTTATTATTGTCCCTTTAGGTTACCAACAGTGGTGGCCTATATATAATACTGACTCTGTGCATGTCCTTATTTTTAATCCTTAGGTTATAGTCTTTAAGTAGAATTGTTAGATCAAAGGATATACACACTTTCAGTGATTTTGATACATTGCCCAGTTGCCTTCAGAAAGTTTATATCAACTTAAGCTCTGTAGTCCTATGAGACTATCTCTTTCACTACATCCCTCCCAACATTAGATACTATTATTTTTAATTGCAAATTTGATAAGCAAAATAGTGTTCTGTTGTTACTGCTTTATTTTTACTTATTATTTTATTACTGGGACTTCTGTTTGTTTTGGACTTTTTTTTTAACAGGTCAGTTAGTCATTGGTGACTCTCTTGACAAATTGTTTGATTACATGCTCAATCTAGTTTTCTATTGGTATATCCTTTTTTTTAAATTTCATTTGTATTTTTTTATTATTTAGTGTTACTAGGGTCTTCCCTGGTGGCTCAAATGGTAAAGAATCTGCCTGCAATGCCAGAGACCCAGGTTCGATCCCTGGGTCAAGAAGATCCCCTGGAGAAGGGAATGGAGACCCACTCTAGTATTCTTGCCTGGAGAGTTCCATGGACAGGGGAGCCTGGTGGGCTTCAGTCCATGGTGTTGCATTTAAAAAAAATTTTAATGTAGTTTATTCTTTTTGTCTTATCGATTGAAAAGAGTACTCAATGCATATTCAGACTATTAACTCTTTGTCTATTTTATATTACAAATATTTTGTCCTAGATTGTCATTTGCCGTTTAGTTTTGTTCACTATTTAAGCATTTGTAAAACTAAGATGTCCATGCAATCAAGGTAGTCTGTATAGGCTTTCCAAGCCACTAGGTGGAGGTGGCCATGGCTGCGAGCAGGGAGGCCCATCGGTGGCCCTTGCACTGGTACCAAGGTGGCAAGACAAGGCCCACAGTGAGGCCGCCTGGAGAGAACTGAGTTGTGCAGTTAACAGAGTAGAGGAGGCCAGCATATGGTGGTCCTGGTGAGGGAGTGAAGAGGGAGGGAGAGGCGTCTGGGTGGCCCACAGGGTGCTGATGGAGGGCAGAGCTAGCAGGTGGAGGGTGAGCCAGAATGGGGACTGCGGGAAGAGG